>CAJNOQ010006902.1:0-12985 GCA_905250885.1 Didymodactylos carnosus
ATAAATAGATCATTTTTAGATGATCATACTAGGATCATATTTAGATCATTCTTACAAATTATATCATATATACATCATCTTTATATCATTTTATGAAATGGTCTTAAAATGATTCAAATATGATATCATTTTAAGCTTATATTTAAATCATTTTAGGATTATCATATGATCATTTTCACTTCATATCATAAATGAGCCATACATATCTCATTTATGTCTGATTTCCTGCGACCTGGGTACCAATATGATATAGATACACATCATTCGATTGGTTTCTTTCTCCTCATTCCCAATATGATATTTCCATTGCATTAAAGTGAATTTCTGATGGAGGACATTGAGAATTACGAGCAGAATTCTAACTTTTTCGCCTCTGATAGAGAAAAAAGGATTTTTTCCAGCAACGGAAAGGAATTTCAAAAGAAACGATTCATACTTTTCTTCTACGTTCCAAGGCGAATCGAATGACATAATGAAACTTGGCTTCATGTGTTAACCAAAGAGCTACGCTGAATATGCAAGATGAGTGTCTTGAAACCAAAGATATATATCGGTCCCGTTTCGCATCCAGAAAATATTTTTTGATGTGGAACCTTGAAATATAGTTTTCTAGATGCAGCTTTCAACGCTGAATAAGAAAAACATATAGTTTCGAAGCATCGAAATGAGGTAGACGCGAGCTATGCAGCTTTTAAAAAAGGCTTTGAAGTGTTTTGAATTGTTTTCACTGATAATGTGCCCTAGAAAGACTAAAAGCCAGATATTCTTGATCAGCGTGAAATTGTCTAACGAATGATGTATGATTAAGCCGAAAACAAACTGGTGTTTTAATTATGAATTTGGAGCAGGTTACTTATGCATCTACAATATTGTATAAGAGATGCGTCATTAGTCGTAAGATACAGATTAATCTCTGATTAATTATTTGTCAATGAAAAAAAGAAGAAAAGTGCAATGTGATCTGATATGTTCTTTTTGTTTTGTTAATAGAGCCGTATCAAATAAGGGATATCTATATCTTTTCACTTCTCGGCAAATGTGAGCAAATGTCTATATAGACATTTGCTCACATTTGCCGAGAAGTGATAAGATATAGATATCCCTTATTTGATACGGCTCTAATATTTACAATTTAGTCACATAGCTTAGAAGACAAAATTAGAATGAATAATATGTGTGAGAGAGAGTAACTTGATAGGAATAGAATATTATTTTCTTCATCCGTCAATATACTGTGTTAATCCAAAAATGATCGTTGTAAAACTAGTTTTGATCTATTACGCAATTACAATTGTACAAACACGACTATGTTTGAAAAAGTGTACATTCAATCTTCTATTTGAGGAGTATCCAACAATGAACACGTCAAACTGTGAAATAATGTTGATCAATAGTACATCAGCTTGTACGGCTGCTATAAATATAAATTTTTTTAAACATACAATTAATATTACGTTTGCTGGAAACCAAGAATCTGTCCTGACATATTGGCCATTTTCATTGAGTATGACAACAACATTTCATTTTGAAACGAAGATAAGGAGTAACATGTATATAGAATATTTATGTTTGACAGAAGATAAATGTGAATTAACTTATACAATGAATATTTTATCAAAATTAATTCAAAACTTTAATTTTGCACAATTATTTGATAATTTTTCAATGGTGTTATATGACAACAATCGTAATCGTACTTCTGTATGTAGAACTAAAAGTGACAATATAGAAATGTGTATTAGACGATGTAAACTCTCGCGTACCAGGAGTAATTTAGAACAAATTTGTGACGAGAACGAATTTAATAATAACTCTTTAAAAGTCTATTTTGGTCGAGCATTGTCGAATAATAATAATCGAATTAACACTGATAGTGTTACGTACCAATGTAATCGAAATTTTTGTAATGGAAATGACGCAATGAAATATGTTGACAAAGTGATTGACGTCGAAATGCAACAATTTGCAATACAATTAAATGAAGCAAGCTTAACAAATATCAATTCGCTTATCATTTTATGCATAATCGCAACTCGTGTATTATTATAGTTAAATAGAAATAAAGAAAAATGTATAGGAAAAATAAGTGAAAATATTGAATACCCATGGTGAAAATGAATGTTCGTGCATGTTGATAGAAAGAACAAGAAAAATGTTTGTTAAGAGATTAGAGTTACAGTATTCTACTCAGTGTTACCGTTTTATCACCCAAAAAACATAAATTTTCGCATTATTTGATTTTCCCAGAAATCACTAGAAGCCGGATTAACTATTAACATTTTTTTATTAACCAACCTATAGTGTTTTTCTTAGGCTTTAATATGTACACTGAAAAAAACAATGCGGGAAAAACTGTGGGAAAGGCCTGGTAAAAAGTCATCAAACTGTAAAAGTGTAGGAAAAAAGTATGGTAATAAGCCATTAGCTGAAAACTATGAAGAAACCAATGGCAAAAAAAGCAAAAAAAGAAAGAACAGAAAATATACATAGAAAAAGTGTGAAGAAAAATAATGCAGGATAAAAAACATACAGAAAACCCAACGGAAAAGAAAGTGTGAAGCAATAATTAAAATGAATACAGCGCCACATGTATATGAAAGCATCAATTTTGTCTATTTTCTTATTATTGTAGGGGTGGTAGTGTTGAATATAACGGGTGGGCGTGGGCCATAAAGAATTACACTACTCTGTTTTAGCCATAACTTAGTCAGTTCTGACGCTATCGGTCAAATTTCTTTTAAAAGATTCGCCATTCAATACTCTTCAAAATCATACTTAAACTATCATTTTAGAACTTCAATCGAGAACACTAGGCCAAGTAGATGAAAGTCGAAAAAATGTAAACTTTTAAAAATCAAAAATTACTTCTTGTATTAACGTTTTAAAAGTAAGAAAAACTGAATCAACCATTTTTTCGCCCTGACTTCGCTCGATCTTTTAGCGACGCACACCGCCAGTTTTGACGCTATCGGTCAAATTTTTTTTTAAAAGATTCCCCATTCAATACTCCACAAAATCATACTGAAACTATAATTTCAGAACTTCAATCAAGAAAAGATTAGATGAAAGTCGAAAAAAATGTAAACTTTCATGTGCTCTTTCTTGCGCTCTTTCTTGTGATCTGTAAAAAAAACCTTTTTAGAGCGTGCTCGAGAACGAAGTTACAAAATACATCAAAAGTTGACAACCTCCCCGCTTCCAACAATGTGCTCAATCAAGAAACGAAAAAGACGATTGAAGTTTGATTTTGCAGTTAGATAGAGAAGAGCAATCATTTCTGATAAAAACCAGCAAACTCGACCGAAAAAGCTTTTATTTTGATGGAGTTATGGGGCTTTTACTGAAAGCACTACTATACCCGAAATTTAAGAATTAATGAAAAAATGTATGACAACTGATAGAAAAACTACTATTTCGCTGTGGCTTTTGATGTGAAAGGACGGGGGTCGATAAGAGGCAAAATCGGCCCCCTCTCAGATCAAGCTCATATTCACCAGTCTGATGTAGTTTTTCTCTGATTAAAACTAGCATCTCAAAAAAACCATTTTCAGCCCCATGGAAAAAATTCTGCATTCAAACTTTTCTCCCCTTTAATGAACTTTATTTAGAATATTTTTTCAGTCAAAGAAAACCTAAACTACTATACATCATTCGATAGAGAATTTCGCGGGCTATGAAATGATATATATAATACTGAGGGCAAATGGGGCGTGGGCGTCCTAACACAAGAAATACTAGCCACCACCTCCACAAATCCATAGGTCAACAGCGTTTATCGCTTATATAGTCCAACTAGTTTATCGTTAACCACACCACTTTATATATAATTCGATAGAGAATTTCACGGGCTTCAAAACTACGTATTAATAAGTCTTTGAAAAGTATGCCCACATGGACGAATAGTTGGAATACGTGGCCGATATAATGATTTTCAACTATCTAAGTGCTTTAAACACTCTTTTGGTAAGTTTTCTGCCATAATGAAAAATTATGTATTTTGCGAAAACATACCATTGAATAGCCCTTGAAAATCTCTACAAAGTGAGCTGATCAGAACATCCAAAAAGGTGGATCCAGTTTCATTAAAGATATGGAAAAGAAGAGTTGGGGTATTATCTATGTAGTATTGTGTGTCATTATCACAAGAACTCCTTTCTTTTTGATATTTTGGCAACAGCTGAAACCAATCTAAATACTGTTTTGAATAGCCCTTAGGCGTGGTCAACGATAAACTGATTGGACAATATAAGCGATAAACGCTGCTGACCTATGGATTTGTGGAGGTGGTGGCTAGTATTTCTTGTGTTAGGACGCCCACGCCCCATTTGCCCTCAGTATTATATATATCATTTCGTAGCCCGTGAAATTCTCTATCGAATGATATATAAAGTGGCGTGGTTAACTAGTTGGACAATATAAGCGCTAATCTTTTCGACTATAGTTTACACGATCATATTCAGGACAAACATTATAAAATTTTAATCTCTATTCTCGAAAAAGTCATTCAAATTAAACAAACATCGATAATCAGTGAGAGAGATATCTTTAAAAACAGTGTCAATCGATTACTGGTTTTAATATTACATGATTACAGTAAACTATAGTTACTTGTTTTCGATAGCTCTTTCGAACTTTATTTATTTTTGACAAAAAAAAAGATTGTATAGAATGAAAAAATCAAACATTTCAATTAACAAGATTTTATTTTAGTTCACCAGAGATATCAAGTTTGTTTGTCTCATTCTAAATGTGTGAAAGACAAAGAAAGAACATTGACCTCGAATATTTTGTCTACGTCAATTCTGCTCAAATTCAATTTTGAGGAGTTTCATAGAAGGTTTCTGTTGATATTCTTGATAATCCGAAGAAGCACATATTTGTCAATGGATAAACAAACTTTGTATTGTCGTAAAGAAATAAAATAAAATAAATAGCGTAGTAATTGATGATTATTCGCAAACAGCAATGCAACAGAGAGATGATAGCATTTACCTTTCTCCCAGGTGTGCTTATCAAAATGAATAGAACTAATGTTTACATAATTCCTCAAACCAAGTTTGGACTTATATGACACATTTAAAGTCATACTTTCTCAATATGCCCTTTTCAACGTTGAATGCATTTTAAATCTAGAGTAATATAATATTATGCGTTGTCCCATTCTGAAGATTTACGATTCAATATGTTGTTAAATTCTATCTTCGTTTCTTAATGTTTAAGATACATGCTTTTTCGATTCAGGGGCTTCTTGTGATCGTAGTTATGAAACTTTCAATGCATGATCTTGTCCTACATCTATGACAACATACGTTCTCTTGCCGTCGTTGATAGTTACCGTTCTCGTCTTTCATCTTTTTTTCTCTCTCCTTTTCGTAGCGCGTTGTGAGACCAAACAAATTCATTGATTTATTCTGATGGTAGGCTTCGTCAACATACTTCTTGTTTTGCATTCATCTCAGCAAGAAGTGATGACTGTTTCGGATTGTACAACTCTGACCGACAATAGTGTTACTATCGTATGTACGTTGTGTTCAATGATGTTATTGAAAAGTGAAGTCTAATTTTGTAATAATAGTGAAAGATGATGTCAGCTGCTACGAATAAATCTTGTGCAACATGTCACAATGCCGGTGATGTTTTTATGTGTCACGGGTGTCGACAATTTTTTTGTGCTCAACACACAACTACACATCGAGAAGAACTCTCTAAAGATATGGACAAACTTACTAAAGATTATGAGCTTCTACAACGAGATTTGATTCGAGGAAACGGTCCACATCCTCTTCTATGTGCTATTGATACGTGGGAACAAGAACAAATCACAAAAATTCGAAACTGCGCAGAAACAGCTCGCGCCGATCTACGACAGTCGATTGAACGAATTAAGAATAAAATTGAAAAAACACTTGATATGATCACCGATGAACTCGAATCAAGCCGAGAATCAGAAGATTATACAGAAATTGATTTCAAGAGATGGAATCACCAGCTGGAAGAATTTCGAAGTAGAATTGAAAAGCCGCTGAATACCGAGATTATCGAAGATGACGATATACCACCTATTCATTTAATCAAAGTGGGAGAGAATCGTGATCAACAGCAGTCACGCTCTACTGCTCGCTCATTCTTCACATCCGAGATAAGTCTTCGTTCTATTCAAGAGCCGCCGTTACTTGTCCGTGAGAAATTCGAAGAAGCTGCCGGGCCAGCTACAGTATCAGAAGACGGTCTCCTGGCGACATATTCAGGTTCTTGGACTGGTGACTCGAGCATTAGTGGTGTCAATTTATACTCGTCTGGGACACATCATATTCGCTTTCGGATTCAAGAAATGTTTTACAATTCTCCCTTTTTCGGCATAAATGGTGCGCCACAAGAGATGTCGGCACGAGACTTTGAACCACCGTCCGCCGACGTTTCGTCGAACTTGGGTTTCCCTATTGCGAATGGTAAGAATCAATGGATTGGAAGAGACAGAATTATTCGAGCAGGTGATGAAGTCACATTGATATTGGATTGTGACAGAAGGCAAATTTTCCTTGAACATCATCGAACAAACAGACTTCTTCATCTGCCTATCGATCTTCGTGTTTGTCCTCTTCCATGGAAAATAGTTATCGTTTTGCGTCGTCGAGGTGATTGTGTACGTATTAGGGGTGGCACATTGAGCTTAACAAAACAGAATTTAACAGTTAATTTCAGTGAAAAACGTAAAAATTAAAGTTAAATTTCTTCAGAGCATTTAAAAGAATGTCTTCGGTGAATACTTGAAACTTAAAGTGAAAATAAAGTGCTCAGTAGGTCATTGAAAGTTATTTTTTGTTAACAGGACATATTTATATTTCTCAGTAGGATATAGTTCACATTTAATAGACAATAACAAGAACATCCCTTATTGTACAAATTGATTTAATAAAATGATTGGTCTCTTCGCAAATTCTACGTTATAGAACGCAAAAATAGAAAACGGAACATAGTGAACATTCATAAATTGTACACATGTAAAAAACACAATGAATCATGGGGAAAGAAAATTTTTGTATGATAAATTCTGCACATCAATATTAGAACGAACAAAACAATCAAGCTGTAAGTGTTGCACACAAAATTTTGAATAGATCTAGAATCGTGTACGTTGTCGTCTCTGCCATTTTTTTCGGAAGAATTGTGCATTCTTTCGAAAGTTTATCGGCGTACAAAATGCAAACAACTCGAGGAAATGACTAGCAGGAAAGTTCGTCATATTTGTTGATACGCAACTGCTTCATATGACGTATCAAGATGATTTCTAGAAAGTGGGTGACATTTAGAAGCTCAACATAACGATAAAAGACTCCCATCTCTTAGCTGTCGTTCTGCAATTTTGAAGGCTGTACATATCTGCTTACTATCATCGTGAACATCGGTGAGTATTTATATTTTCAATAGTAACATAGGACGAAGAAAAACAATAGAATCGCCAGGAGAAGTATGATGAAGTTAAAGAGAACTAGTCTACGAGTATTAATACAAACTGTCCTCTGCATTTTAACCAGGCAATCATTTGAATGTATGTCCAAGGTAGTTTGTCGTTCGGGTAAGGAGAAAAAGTGGTGGGATAATTAAGATGGAAAGATCGTCTGCGCTGAAATGGTGATACACTTCTAGCAGAATTTTTGGCATCTGTAAATGAAATCGAATGAGGAGAAGCGAACTTAACACACTCCCTTGTGGACGACCATTCCCCTTTTTGGAATCATGATTAAACTTCACACAGAACTCCCAGACTTTTTTACCATTATTTTGTTTTAAATTGTCAAATGTTGCAGACCAGCGCTGTTTACAGTCGTTTCACATAATATTACGCAAGTGTCGATTACGAAAACCGCGGTTAACTGCCAAAAATCAGCCGATTTTTATCACATAGATAGCTTTTCGTGGTAAAAGTTTCATTGTTTATAGACGTGAACTGACTGATTTATAAGATGCAGCTAATTCATAGTTACGACACGATTTTATTTTCTCAATATTTACACATCGTTGGATAGAGGAGAGGTGAATCCGAAAATCACCTTTAAAATCTTCTCAAATCTTTCCTTCGCGGTGAAAAATGAAAAATACGGAACGGATGCTAAAATCGAGAAAACTCATCCCTCAACAAAAACCGACGATAACTTTTTCTTATTGCATTTCGGAGCTTTGAAACATTTTTTTCTAAATCAGCATTACAAACTGTATATGAAAATGTGATTTTGAAGTTTTCGCATATTACGAAGCTGGTAGTAAAAAACTTCGTTTCCAAGAGAACACAAAAACGTGATCCTCCGATCAAAAAAAAAAACAAGTTTCTTACCCTAGGAGATGAAGCCTTGTTTCACACGGCATTCGAACCGCCTTGAACCGGAGAACAAAGTTATAGCTGCGGATTTCTGATTTATTCCTTTCCTGTTGAGATATTTCAGTTTCATTTGGAAAACGGTACAAATGACTAAGTGATTTTTTACTAAGGTCTCGAGTTTTCGCTCAAAATCGCTCTAATTAACAAGGAATAGGTAGAAAAGCATGCTGAAGCCGACGAAGATTTTTTCGAAGTCGAGAGAGTGTTCTGAAAGCTCTCTGAATTGCTTACCATGTCAAAAACTCTTTTAGCACTTCTTCTCAGAGACAAGGCTGACACATTTAGCACGCCAACTTGCGTACCAGCCCGAAAGGATCGTGGGCTCAGTTTTCATTGGTTGAATCAATCAGCCGTCAGTTGGCCACACAGAATGAGTCATAGTTCAGAGAGCACAAGCACAAGGTGAGCATTAATTAAATAATTAACCGTTTGGCTACGGGTTTATTTTTACAGATACAATTTTATGAAATGCATCCAATGTTAAAACACATATTTATTCTCTCTATATGTATACCACAACGAGTATACGCAGTATAGAAGAAGAACCCCACAACAACAAAAAGAAAAAGAAAAAAGACAAACTTTATGTAGTTATCTGGACCTGTATCAGTGCGAAGAATCAGGTATCATATATGACACTCCTGTAGCCAACCGGTGAATCTAACGATTTCTTCTAACTTTCAAATTCTTTTAAATCTTGAAAATGCCTCATATAAGTAAACGCTGATCTCACACTATTAATAATAATCGAAAAAGTATTCTAGAGAAAACTTCTCACAGAAAAACAACGACTCATCCAGCGATGATGGTGAATTTATCGACGCTAGAAATATTTATTTTTCACCTAAAAGTATGTTGGAAATATCGGAGATATTTATAGTCTGTGTTTTGAAACTTGTAATACAAGATATCTCAGTGCTAAGGTTTATATGAGCCTCAAGCATTTCAATGTTCCTTCTCAAGATGTTGATCATTTCTTGAATTCAATTGGCAGTATGACCGAGAAGACGTGTCACAAATGGCCAGATGTTGTCTAAATCAAGAATTCGACGGTTCTGTTGCTGGAGGCCGTGGTGGAAAGAGGTCTGGGGGTTTTTGGGATCAATATCCAGAAATCGAGGCTCAGGCTAGTCTGTTTGTGGTAAACTTCATATTAAAAAAGTCATGATTTTAACCGTCCGTCACTCTCTTCCAGAAAAAGAGTAGGGTTAAGTTTTTGATCTGTCAAAAGCGTTCGATCGTGTTCCGGCCGACCTCCTCTGAAATAATTTAAAACTATTTGGTATCGATAGGAGTCCGTTTAGTTGGTTTACATCTTATTTTACAGAGCGTACTCAGTTTGTCAAGACTGGTGGGAGCTTTTCTTTTCAGTCGGCGGGGCTCTCGAGGATGCCAGAAGGGTCCATCCTTTGCCCTTTACTTTTTATGTATTTCTAAATGACTTTCCCGTGCCGGTTTCGTCATTTGTGACTGATAGTTTTTTTGGGCTATCATTTAAGTGGTCAGCAGAATAAATGAAATGGTCAGCAAGCGAAATAGTTGTAAAATCAGTAAAATAAATGAATGGTGAGCAGAATAAATGAATGATCCGTAGATTGAATGAATGATCAGTATTTTATTTAAATGGTCAGTTATTAAAATAATCTGGTTCGCCAATATATTTAAAAATTAGTAAATTAAATGAAAGGGTCAGTACAAAAATCGGAATGTGTTATAAGGTGATTCACTTTTTTTTTCTGTTTTTCTTTCCTTCTGTTACATCGTACAGATGACAAGTATGACATACATATATGTCTTTTCTTCTTCTTTTTCTTTTCTTCCCATTTTCCCAATGCGAATTTTGTACTTTCCTTCTTTATGTGTTATTGTTCATATGTATTATATCTAATGGGAATTTTCCGATCACTTTACCTCGATCACCGGTTGGATATTTCCTAAAGATGTGTGATATCCCGTCCTATATAAAGCTGATGATTTTGCATAAATAAACAGCGTGTGAAACGATCACTTTCTTATCTCATTATCATCCATCCGATAATTGCATTGCTGCATTGCTAGTACAGTAGTTGGATTTTCATTTTCTTTTTCCTCCCATTCGTTCTTTAAATTATTCTTATTTCTTCTGTGTTTTTTTAATTTTATTTAAATTTATTTTTCGTATACTAAATTAATCTTTATATGAATAAAACTTATTTATTCTGCTGATAAAATCTGCATTTTTACTGATAAATTTGCATTTTTCGCTGACCAAATTGGAATTTTTTACTGACCCTTATATATAAAAAGTTGACCATTTTATAATTAATTGCTGACCATTTTATTGCTGACCATTTCATTAATTTTGCTGACCAAAAACTATGTTCCTTTTTTAATTTACCCGAAAACCGGAAGGTTCTAGCGGAAAACCCAGAAGATTTTAGGGAAAAATACAGGAGCTTAGCTAAAACACATGAAGGTTTAAAAAGAATTACTTGAGAAGGTAGTGATAACTGGACATCTGCAGCCGAAAAAACAAACGTTTTTAGCTTGAAAACAAAAAGGAGAAAAGTTTTAGGCATAAGCCGGGTACGAGCTGGGTACAAAGTTCTCGGGTCGGGTCGGATACGGGTACGATAATGGTACCCGCGCACATCCCTACTCCGAAATCGATTTCGGTTCGTTAGTCAGTAGCATCAACGAACAAGACAGTCGATTACAATGCATTTGTATCGAAAAACGACCACTAATTCTCCTCAAACTGCATCACCATGGTCTTCAGAGAGCGCCCCTTCATTGTCGCCAACTGCTCGGCATACAGTTTCTTTTCTACTCGCACCTCTCTTTATCACTGTTATTCGTACCGAGCATCAGCTAATATTTATTGCTAATGATGTGGGCTAAGTGTGTATTTACTCTTATACGAAAGAACAAAGCTACCCACCGGTTCATCGAAATCGATTCAAATTGGTGTGAAATAATCATTTGCAAAGTTTCACGATCACACAAGATTACATCTGTGCATCCGATAAAGAATCCTATAATCTCTCCATTTACACAAATGAAGGTCAACATTTGAAACAAACTCCAGTCACGTATTTACCTAATCAGATAGTCTCCGCAAAACTAGGTAATCAGTTGTGGATCTGTAGTCACGTTAGTAGTCGATGCACATTGTACGATATTTCCAGAAGCAACTTAACTCTAGAGACAAAGTATATCCCGTCTGTGTCTATTCGAACGATAACTATACTATTGTGTACCACGCTTCATACTGAAAGTCAACTTTTAGTATATAAGAATGATCAACATACTCAAGTTTTGCCTAACATCTCGCTTGACTACATTAAATATGGAGATAAGTACCATCAATCGAGAATACTCACGGTGCTTATCGACAATAATCAATGAATAATAATAAAATAAGTGAGGAATCAATCAGATAAGAAAAGGAGCGGTGAAGAAATAGTGATCGTAAATGAGAAAGATCCAAGTAATGTAATCGTGGTCAATCGTATCCCGGGGTGAAATATTTCCGGTCACTATAGAAGGGATAGAGGAAGTTGGAGTGTTGTTAAAAATATCGTAACTAGTGTGTAACATAGAATGACCATTAGGAAGGCCATGTTCTCTGAGTTGTAGATATGTATGGCGTATTGTTTTTCGAATATACGTCGCACCCACCACAATTGTCTTTGATATTGAATGAACTTTGAAAACAGTTCCGATAGGGAATATTTGTTCGTGTTCACCAGTCTGGTAGAAAGCTGTTGGATTTATTCGAGAAATAGCCGTACCAACATACACTTCGAAGAGCACTACTGGAAGAGCACCTCATGTTTGCCTTTAAGTTCGCTATATTTTTTTTAATCTCGCAGAAAAGGACGGGGCGATTATCTGATGAAATCGGCCCATGCCAGAATTTCATCGATTAATCAGAGCCTAGATGCAGAATGAAGAGAAGACTATTTCTAGATACTTACTCGACCTTAGAACTATTCTAAAAATAAGTGGTCGAATTAAATTTGATTAAGTTTCTACTACATATATATATTCTAATCTCATATATATTATAGATTGTATTTTAGGATTTTTCTCTCTCAGTTACACAATCCTCACGACTATTATATTCTATATATTCGAACTCTCTCTCCTTTTTAATCCTGATTTCGAATATGACATTTCTAAATTTATTGTACTGACCGGATGAGAAATGTTGACATAGGATATCTGAGACTTTTCGCATGTAGTAGATCATTTTTCATAGCCAAAAGTATTTCCAAACGTATTTGGCGTCAGAAAGACCATTCTCGCATATCTACTATACAGAAATATAGCGAAGAACAAAAAAAAGTGGTCCGATCAAATTTGATTAAGTTTCTACTACATCTCATATATATTATAGATCCTACGTCAGGAGTTTTCTCTCTCAGTTTCACAATTCCTCACGACTATTATTATATATCATGTGAAAGCTCTTGTTCTTCGCTATATTTCTGTATATCACATATACGGGAATGGCATCTCTGAGGCCAAGTATGTTTGGAAATACTTCTGGCTATCGAATGGTATTATTTTCGTAGTGGTTGGACGAGAAATGTTGACATAGAATATCTGAGACTTTTTGCATGT
>CAJNOQ010006904.1:0-12984 GCA_905250885.1 Didymodactylos carnosus
ATTCTTTCTAGTTTAGGTAATTTTTTGCATATGCTTCTGAAAGATTCTTCAGAAAGTCAATAATGAAAATTCATTTCTTCCTCATCATGTCAAATATAGTGAGAAAAAGGCCGATAAAAAAAGTATAACTCGATAGCTCAGTGGACAGAGCAGAAAGAAAGGGAATTCTTACGGCGTGGGTTCAATTCCTGCTCGAGTCGCTATATTTTCTGCTTCCTTTTTTTTCTTTCCGTTGGAAACTTTCCAAAAAAAGTTTTGCTTTCCGACTGGCAGTATCCCGAGCGAATTTTGATGGATACATATGCAATCAACTATCCTCTATCCGAAAATGTAGTTTTCATTGACTCTAGTTCTATTTAAAAATTTCACCTATCGGTGATATGAGGTGTATTTTATTACAAATTGTTACGGAGTACCATCGTGGCGACGATCTCCCTTATAGAGGATAGATAATTCATAACGGCGTGTAGAGACTGCATGCTCTGCAAAATAACTTTCATATGAAACCTTTTTTCTGCTGAATGGTTTGGAAACGGTTTTACTTCTCTAAATCTATAGTTCACGAAGTTATTTCAGCGTTTATAGCTACTATGAAATTCGTCATGGCTTCTGGATTTGGAAAGGGTCTCGTGCAATTCTACAACGTCCTTCAGAGATTTTATACGAAACCATCTCAATTAATTAAAATAACTCGGTGACTTATACGGTTTCATACGGACCAAAGATTCTAATAGTTCGGGGCTCGATTTTTAAAATTTCACGGGTTGGACTTAAGTAAATATCGAAGCCGAATAATTTTTCTGCCGTGATTCATGTGTTTGTTGAGTTATTTGTTGAGTTAAAAGCATTAGCTTAGAAACTGTGGTTCAGATCAACTGTAAAATGAGCACGCGATCCAAAAACTTTTCGAACTAGAATCAACTAAAACATTTTTTTGTGAATTGGACAATGGATTGGATCACTGATATGAACTCTCTGAAGGTTTTTGTATTAGACTATAGGGACTTTTGTACGATTTCATGACACCTACTTTCTACTACATACCCAAATAAAGAGTGTTATAATAGATACAGGATTCAGAGAGATACAATCACGGTTGAAGTCTTCTGCAGAGAAATTATATAGTATGAATTTTTTATTTCCAGAGTACAACATCCCGTATACAGCGAACTTACTTCGATAACTTGAAGTAGCTCAAAATGACGTGCAAGCCAACATCAAAATGCTCTGCACCAAAAACGCTTTACGTTTAATACAGAAACCATAATCCTCATGGAGTAGATCCTGTAGTCTTGAATTCTCGGACACTTTTTCAATACACAGCACAGAATACCAATGTGACAGAGTTTCCTCGTCATTGAGAATCTAAGATCATGATTTTGAGTTTTTAAACCCGACTTATTTGTACTAAATAGATATGTTTTACAGCAGCCTTTGTAGTTACAGGAAAGCCCAACCCTTGAAACTTGAACTACCTTTACTACATTAAATCATTTTTTTTCTGTTACAGTCTTAAACTCCTATGGTTCGCAGATTCGTGTTTTAATCTGAAATCAGCCATTTTTAATGTTTCAAGTCATTTATCATTCCACTACCCATCAAAATGAGAAGTACGCCCTGCGTCGAGGAGAATTGCGCAACTACATTTGTCCCCAGGAAGTGCATAGAAGATTATTGTCTTTAGTAAAAACAGATTGGTGGTAGTCAAAAAGATATTTCAGGAATTATTGACCTAATTAAACTTGACTACAAGCTAAACTTAACGTTTATGGAAACAACAGAAAAAGAATGTACTTTTTGTTTAGGCATGAAATCCTGTTTGACGTTCTGTTGTAATCCTATTTGTGTTGAGTGCTTTTCTAGACATTTTGAAAGATGTTTAGAACAAGTTCGATCGCTCGAAATGACAAAATTAATTATACCTTGTCTTAATTGTAAAAAGATCATATTACCAGAAAAGTTTTTTCCTTCCAGTGAATTTATACTATCTGCTATCTAAAACGAAGCCTACTGTCTCCAACGAAGACCTACCGTGCTTATTCTTTCTCGAACAAAACGTATATGACTCGGTTAGGCTATATAGATCCCACGAATTGTTGATTTTTGTTGTCATTATTAGAGCTGTTTCAATACTTTTTCGACAGAAGCACAGTCACCTTTCAAATAAACCATATACATCAAGCTCGAGGCTAGATTTCAATGTCAGCCTCTTATCAGTTATATAATGAGGCCATATAATTCTATTTTTTCTCTTTCTATGGTGAGACTTGAAGTCTTTATCGGATTACCTTACGTGCCTTCATTTTTCTTCGTCGATCAAAAGAAAGTGTTGTTGTCGAGATAACGAAAACTTTCTACTGCGAAGGACAAAGACGAAACAGTAATAAAAAATATGCATATCTCGTTTCTATGGTGTGTGTTTGTATTGATACACAAGAAGAACGAAAAACAGCAATTACGTATGAAATAAAAATTTCATGGACTCTTTTTTATTTCGTTGTGACGAACAGATGCCGCCAGACCTCTAAAGCAGAAATGAAAGATACTATTACAGCATGTATAATACAAGATCATGGTTTTTTATATTATCCAGTCAGACGAACACATTTTAAAGAAAGCTCTATTGTGAGCATTAGTGTTGAGTTTTACCCATCAAACTTTTCTCTTAAGTATATAAAACATTCATGTTGTAGATCTCACATGTCGTTTACTAGTAAGAACAAGAGTACTGTAGCAGTGTTAGAAATGATGATCTGCGGCTTTTATTCTAAAAAGTTTGTAGTTCTCGTACTCTTTTTTCTTATACGAGTTTGATATTTGTGCGTTCATATTTGAAAAGATTTTTGGGAGCAGTACTTACAAACCGATGGCTATTCCTTTTTCCCCGCTTGAATTTAAGCTAAATAAATGAAACTTGAAACTTGAACTTGATATACAATTCAAGCAGCTTCCAGTAACGTTACTTAGAAGTGTATTATAGAGCGAACTGATTTGAGTATCTGTTATGTTTCCAGTGCGCTCTAAAATTTCAATACTTTTATGTCAACAGCACGACCGTATGTAACCGTTCTTCTTTTTTCTTGTTTTGTCACTATTTTTTGTAAAATGTGCACCACGTGATCTGGCGAACTACGCTATGTAGAAAACGTCTGAAAACGGGAGCGTAGTTCCTGGATACTGCAGATTGATAAGTACACGTTCTTTTTTCAAACACAAGTCCAGATTTGGCGCCATAACACAAGTAGACTAAAATGGTTTTTGGACTTAAAAGTCTTTTAAAGTTCATTAGCGTCAGTTGTCCGGCGCCAATTATTCTTGAGAATAAAAATAATTCTCTCTCATTTGTCTTTCGCTGTTCTTCATATTTCATTCTCTGTTTTATTATTGTCTAATCATGTTTTGTAAAGTACCTGAAACAGACAATCCCAGTAAAAGTGGTGCAGAGGAAATCTACTGACCGAATTGATAACTTTTGGCAGCTGTCAACAGGGACAGAGTCTGTCGACACCGCAACTTGTACGCAGCATAAGTGCTCGCTAGCTCAATCTGTTATCGATGTCGCATTCTACTGTTAACCTCTTGAATACCTCCGTAAGGTATCTATAGATGACATGAAGGAAATTTCATATGTTGCATATGCTTTTTCGTTCTATCGTTTTAACGAAAAAAAAGTGTCAGAGGAACACATGTAACGAAAACCACGAAGAGGAAAAATGACGGCATCCAAGAGGTTAAAACTTTATGTGTTCAAGTTAAAACAAGAAAGATCGCAAGGAATAATTGAGAAGTAAGACAGCGATATTGAAGCGAAGTGAGTTACTGAGACTCATTTTCCTCCTACACTGTAAAAAATAAAAATAAAAATACTGAATGTACACATCACATTGGACTGTTTTTGCACGCTGAAAACGGCTTGTTCAGTGTGCCTGTAACACACTGGAATTGCACATATAGCTTCCACAGACAGAACGAGAAAGAAGACCGAAGAGAAGAATAATTCTTCCGTTTTTCTTTCCGTAGAGAAACGCAAGATAAAAATTCAGATTACACCGTGACAATTTGCACATCATTTTGGACTCGAAATGCACACTTGGGGGAACGCACACTAGCGGGCACACTTTAGTTTTTACAGAGTACCATCGAAAAGATTCAAAGAAATGCCTTATTTTCGTAATCACGCCCTTTTCTAACAACATATAATAATGTGCACTTTAATCCGTTTGATGTTGCTCCATTCTTCCAGAACTATGTTTTTTCATAGAGTTCAAATTCGTGTTTAAATCTGAAATCAGTCATTTGTAATGTTTCACGTCATTTATCTTCACCACTCATCAAAATGAAAAGAACGCCATACGTCGAAGAGAATTGTGCAACTACATTTGTCCCTAGGAAGTGCATAGAAGATTATTGTCTTTAGTAAAAACAGAATGCAAAAAGGAAGATAGAATGAGAGAAAGCTTTTAAACCGTCCCACTGCCCATCGTTCTTGTTTCACACTACGGATATGTAACACATGCCGTATGCAGCACTCTATTCTTTCAATCTTGTCCTAGACTTTGAACAGAAAAACAGATGGCTAAGATGCACGGAAAGCAGAGTTCGAACGGATTTTATTTTTGTCCTTTTTATCCTGCATTCGATAGAGAATTGAACGGCGATCACGGCTATATGTTTCCCACCTTGCAAAATCTTTTCAACGTTAAGATATCCTCAAAATACTGGTACCATGTCAAAAACCACAAAAAAGCATGTTTTCAAAAAAGTGACCCTATTTTTTCAGTATTTTGATTCCGAAACTTGAGAGTAAGTTTTTCGAATTTGGAATTGCAAATTGAATGTAGAAAACTAACTCTCAAAACCGCACGACGAAAAATGAATTTTTGCCAAGGCCCGAGATCGACAGACCTTAAAGTCGACACCCTCGTCTTCCAAAGTTTTCACAGGTTTTTTAAGAGATGAGGTTCGCGATATTTACACATGGTTAGATGCGCCTTTCAACAAGGATCAAAGTTACACGTTTAGTTTTTTAAAATTCCTTTTTCTCGCTAAGAAAGTGGACTTTACTAGGGAATATCGAAATTCTGACCCTAATTCGCACTTTCCTCCATCAAAACTCAACTTTCACGTAAGGAAAACATCATATTCGGAATCAGCGTCGATAGTTGAGTCGAACGATGTACTTTTGTTATCCTATTCGATCACTTTAAAAAATTTTTTTAAATTTTTGCGTCGAAGAGTTACTGAGATTTTTATCAAAAAATGAAAATCGACGAAAAATTTTGAAATATCTATCATTCGACTCGACTTTCGATGCTGATTCCGAATATGATGTTTAAAAAAACTATGATTTAAAAGCTTTGGAAGACGAGGGTGTCGACTTTAAGGTCTGTCGATCTCGGGCCTTGGCAAAAATTCATTTTTCATCGTGCGGTTTTGAGAGTTAGTTTTTCTACATTCAGTTCGCAATTCCAAATTCGAAAAACTTACTCTCAAGTTTCGGAATCAAAACACTGAAAAAATAGGGTCACTTTTTTGAAAACATGCTTTTTTTGTGGTTTTTTGACATGGTACCAGTATTTTGAGGATATCTTAACGTTGAAAAGATTTTGCAAGGTGGGGAACATATAGCCGTGATCGCCGTTCAATTCTCTATCGAATGCAGGATAAAAAGGACAAAAATAAAATCCGTTCGAACTCTGCTTTCCCTGCATGAAGTGCATCTTATATTTAACATCACATTCAATGGTGTCGCTGGTAAAACTATTTCAGCTCAACTTTAACATGATTTTAAATTAGCTGATTTCATCGCTAAAGTAAAAGAACTAATAGGCGGCGATGCAGCTGATCATCGTTTCGTCGTTAGTGGTTAACAGTTGAGTCTTGAAGACAAAAGTATATTTAATGCATAAAAATCAATAATCTCAAATAATATAACTATCTACTATCTAAAGCGAACGATCGGTATTGCAACAGCTGAAATAAAATCATTAGTAACGCAAATTGAAAAGTCTTACCAAACGGAAATAGCTCTATTACATAAATTAGATATCTATATTGTTTTTAGTGAGTTTGTAATTCTCGGCTTTGTGATGTTTAAAGTCGGTCAGTGATTCGCTTATAAGATCAAGGCACAATCATCTCATTTTTTCGTGTATGTATAGATACCTAGTGCTGATGTCTGTAGCCGGGTTGAGAGTTTTATATTATTAATAAGATAAAGAATTTAGTTGATTGTGTCTACAAATAGTCGTCATGTTTATCAACGTTTTCTTTTCTTAACATCGATTATGGCATTAGAGTCTTAGGATCACTTTTTCTAAAAACCATATCTACCATGGCGAAGAGCATCATATAAACGCTTTTAAAATACTGTCCTATATCACTAATTTTATACAGATTTTCTAAACATTTGCTGAACGTTTGCACGGGGAAATGAAAAAAGTTCCTTCGTTTGAGCTGTATCTAAAAATGTTATTCTAATACATAATATCAGTTATCACACAATCGACGATAATTGGTAGAACTTTACGAGAAGGACGAACTCAATGATTCTGACCACGGAGCAGAAGACCGCTTTATTCGCCAACAGATGAGCTCCAGAAACTTTTTTGATTCCTGTTACTTTTTCTGAGCGTAAACGAGAATATATGCCTCGTCAGTAATAATATCTTCTTCTAAATTAATTTCATTAACGTGTCTATCATCAAATTGATACCATTTTCCATTATTAAAGTTCTTTGCATTCGTCACATAATGTCCATACTCCAGTGAACCTTTGTGATTTGCGACTGCAACAAGATTATAGTTGGCGTTACTGTCAGTTGAGAGAGCGCTTAAATCTAAATTTGTTAATGGACACGATACAAACTTATTGATCTTGTTGTCAGAATCGTCGTAGACAAATCGTTTTAGTTGAATAATAAGTACTTCTGGAAACGAAAGAATATCTAGCTTCTTTGTGGCAACTCTCAGTTTATTGCATATTGGACAATGCCATTTTCCGTTTTCACCTAAAGTTTCTTGAGTTGTAAACTCTTCAAGACATTCGGTCAACGTCATTGTATCCGAATCGTTAGAAGACATTGCTTTTTCTGTTTTGTAAGTGGGTACCTTGTAGCATGTTTGCTCGAAAATTATATGCTCCTCAGGAACATGTACCAGTGGAACATTATGTTCGTATCTTGTAGTTCCACTATGAACTACTTCTATATGCGATTCGATTGGCGTATGGGTACAAAACTTTTCTGTTCGTGGAGATCGCTTATAAGTTGAGAGAAAATCGTTAATTAAGCTAGAAATGTTTCCGTTGCGTGCCGTTTCGACCCAATAGATTCGGGATTTCTCCTGACGGGGGCAATATGTGACTGCAAACAATCGTCCTTTCTTCTGTAATGGAAGTGGAAGAAATGTAAATAAATTCTTTGTAATCTCAATTTCGTCACATCGTGAACATTGCACAATCGTTTGTGTTTCGCCGTGGAACAAGTCAGCAATAATGGAGTGTCGACCATCACCGAATCGTTTCAGGTCTTCGTGAAGAGCATCCAGAAGAAAATTCATAAATTCTTGAGCATCATGTTGAGCGTATCCGATAAATTGAGGTGCAAACTGACTGACACAATGTTTCAACAGACTCGGTTCAAAATAATCACCTTTAGGATGAAGCCATACTTTTGAGATAAAATCAGCATAGGCACTTATCGTTTCGCCACAATTCAAGTTCAAGTCTCCGTGGTTGAGAAAGTATAGAGTTAAAGGTGGAACATTTCTCAAACATTGAAGAGCACTGTTCATGAAACAAGTATTGCCCTGGTTGATTAAACCACATACACCGGCTCGTTTATTGAGTTGTGTCATGGTCTTAGACGATGGTGCAGCTAAGCTATTTCGAGGAGATAACGGATGTGGCTGATTGCTAGTAGTAGACGGCTCATCTATTGCCAGGATACGTATTTCTGTTTGATCTGCAATGTCCAGTTGTTTGAGTGTCATTTTATACATAGATTCAGTTATTTTTTTATTTATCCTATGAATACACAGTTGTATTCTGTCCACTGGTAATCGTAAGACAGTATCATGTGCACGAAGGTCAGCTAATAGTTCTTCGGCTGTTGTTGTCTCGGGGTTTTTATGTAAGTGCATCAGGAAATTGTCTTTGAAATATATCGCTAATTTAATATCGGATCGAAACGATTTTGAAGTATCTGGTTTCCGATCCTCATGCGGCTTACTATGAGTGGTTGAACGTGGTTTAAACGTATCTTTTTCGGATGTTTTAATTGTTTGGATATTTTTATGTGTAATGGTAATTTTGGAATTATCGTTTATACCCAGCTCTTTGAGGGTACATTGAAGTCGCTCTTGCGACAAGGGTTCGTCGTCGAATTTTGGTTTATGTATTATTAAACGTGTTGTTTTTGCTTCTTTTATTGGTCTTTTTAGTTTTGTAAGTATGTTATTGAGTAGTTGTGAACCAGTAACATTCGAATCGGTGGTTATTTGAACTATAGTCGCGTCTTCTGAATACACGATTAAACGCAGTTCCTCCTTCACAGTTTTCTCGGGCTGCTGGTAGTTAGATTTTTCGCGATTTGTGTTTCCACTTTTGTGAATATTCACCGTGGTAGGTGACATAAATCCTAATTGTTTCAGGGTTTCATCCATATTTTTGTGCAGAATCACCACATTGCTAGTTGGTGTGGATACAGTCAAACTATAGTATTCGGGCGATGATGGTAACCTGCATATGTCTTTACATAAATGTTCTTTTAGACTGTTAGCAGTCATATCAGGATCAACAGGCAAATTATGTTCTTCAGTATTATCTACACACACTCTTAGTTGAATCTGATTTTCATTCGTTATTTTCACATGTGTGTTTTGCTGTTGAGTTTGAAGTTTATCGGTTCTATCATAATATTCTTTTAAACTCTCCTTATTATTATTTTTGATCACTTGTATATCCCAGTGTTTGCTATCATCAATAATTTTCACATTTTTTGCTTTTCGGGTCAAATTCTGAACGTTTGTTCGGCATACACCACAAATATTGCACGCTACAACAGATGATAAAAGCGTATTTAGTAAGTGCATTCTAAATCCCGAACATTTTCGGTTCCCTTTCATCAATATTATCAATAAGCTGCAATAGACATGGCATACTACTATTTGAGATACTTGGTTTACTTAAACAGTTGACAAAAGAAAACTTACATATAGGAATTCGTTTGGAAGTTAATTTTGACGCATGTTTTATTGCATTAATTCCAATTTGAAGCAGTGATTTGTTATCAGATTTTTCGCAGATAAAACAATAAGCAGGTGGTTCATATTGAGTGAAATATTTTTTGAAATGTTTATCACATAAAACTGTGATATCAGTAGCTTTGCGGATCAATTTATCATCAATTCGAGAAAAAATGAGCTCTTGTATACTAACGTTTGTTCCAAGCAGTTCATAAGAATTGTTCTGTGAAAACTGATTTACATAGTCTGCTGAACGCTCACAAGTGGACAAGCAACATCGTGAGAGTGAAACTGTTGACATAAATAACTTATATGACTTTTGAGTTTACGCCAGAAGTTATGGTTTTTTTCTTTAACAAGTAAACAGTCATTACAGAGGATTGTATGATATACTGTTTCAAAATTAAAATACTGTAATTAATTTGGAGTGTATTAATTCTGATGAAATAAGATTTCCATAATATCGAACAAATTGTAAACTGTTCACACGGTATTCTACTATTAAATTCTTCACTTCTTGATATATATTCTTCGTTACTTTCACCGTTAAATGTGTTACTTCGACGTCTTGCAGAAATATTTGAGTTTGAATTTAGAAGATGTGTTTTTGTCTAACAAGGCCACCATATACTTCCTTTCAGCTATAAACAGTTTAGTTTTATTTGTTCTGTACAACGTTTTATCACATATCCACAATTTCATGACATTGCAAAATTCTGAGGTGTGCTTGCTTAATATATTTTCATCAACCTATTGTAAAACAGTTTTTCTTAATAGAAGACCGAAAAGAAGGAGAATAGAAAAACAATTTCTTCATGTGAGTCAAACCTCATGTTATAGACTAATACAACACGAAAACAAATATAAAAAAGAAGAATGTGCAAATTTTTCCCTAAAGATTTAAATTTTCAGATTATCTCTACTCATAAGTCTTCTTGTTGACTGACTAAGCACGGTTTATTTACGTTCGAAGTACATTTGATTAAAGCGATACATTTCAATAATAAGCACTACTCACGAAAAATAAGCTTTAAGACTTCTCTGCGTTTGAACTAAAATAATAAAAAGTTTCAAGTTTGAAAACAAACTTTTATTTTATTAATCGAATTGGATTGTTGAAATAGATAATTGTGCCGCTTGTCGATACACACTTAGTAACTGACGACGACTTTTACTTAAGAAATATATTTAATGTTGCGCTATCATCTGCAGTTTTATAAATTTTTAATGTTTAATTCTTTCAGCTCAACTACAGCTTTCGAATCAAACAATTCACCATTTGAATTAAACTGTAGTGCTACACATAACGTATACAATATATCCCATGAGGTTTTTCTGTTTTTCAGCGTTAAAGTGCTACAATTTATCGATAAAAGTGCCATACATTGTGATAGAATCTGGTTACGCGTTACAACGATATAAACTTTGTGATCCGTTCCATTGTACGGCATTATGATTCAAACAGAATATCTTATTTCTTATGTTGTAGCACGTTAATTCTTCGTAAATAACGCGTTATCTAACGTACTTTAACGAGTGCACTCATTAGAAAATTTGGTGCTTACTCCGCGCTGAACCAAATTGGATAAAAATTGGGCGCCAAACGCAAAATTTGTTGGTGAATCCGACAGTGGGTTCCTTATAATTACATCTTCACTTCTTTTTTGGTGTCGACATAATCAACGTGGTTTTTGCCTAAATTTTATTTTTCTCGTTGGTTGAAAAAAAGGCGCCAATGAGAAAAATAAAATTTCGGCAAAAACCACGTTGGTTATGTCGACACCAAAAAAGAAGTGAAGATGTAATTATAAGGAACCCGCTGTGGGATTCACCGACAAATTTTGCATTTGGCGCCCAATTTTTATCCAGTTTGGTTCAGCGCGGAGCAAGCACCAAAATTTTCTAATGCTTACAGTTGAGAAGAGATCAAACTATCGAAAAAAGGCAGCGAAGGGCGTTGCAACAGAATATACTTTTAGTGCGTCGTAAGACATTCTGATCTTTATGTCACCATAAGACAACGTTTTTTCAAGACCATGACAACGCGATACATTATTTCTTAAATTTCTTGTAGCAAGAGAAGTATTCTGGTAACGTACTCTATCGTCCACTAAAAAAACGGACTTTAACGCATTATTAACGCAATAAAAAACATCATGGGATATGAACAGAAATCAAGGGGAAAAAAACAACATTTCACTACACTACACTTTTTCTACTACGATAGTGACGTCCTGGCTTCGTGCAAGGATTGATTTTGTGTTTTGGTAGTTTAAGTTTCAGAATGATATAATGGGAATTTATATTCTCGATTTCGTTCTGGTTCAAGATTACAGACTTAAACCAAACCAAATTGGTTTTGAAGTTTCTGTTACCTATTCAAGTTTACCGGAGCAAATTTAAGAATTACCAAAGTTTTCTTTTCTTGTAATATTTGTTTATTTTCCTTGTCTTAAAAAAACATATTGCAGATAGATGCACATGTTCAGAGAAAATTAACATGGCGACTTTTCTCCTTGTGCTCACACTAAAAATTGCCACACGTCTAATCAGACACGAAACGTTTTCTTACGATAAGGATTAAGAAAAGTGACCGATAAACGGAGTGGCCGATAAATAAAACGCTAGCGCACTGTTGATATGGTAGTTCTGCCTCGCACTGTTTTCAGTTGAATATCTTGAGTTTAGAGCAGTTAGACGGCAAAACACATTGTTTTTAACTTTAACAAGTATGAATAGACGAGTTACATGAAAAATATTTTTTTCATATCTCATCCCCAATAAAACATTTTTTAAAACTCTCTGGGGGGTTTGGGTTTTAGGCCATGCTGGTTCTAATGGCGTTCTCAGTCTTGTCACATTGCTTAGAAGACCCCATTTTCTCGAAAACCAGTTTTCAGAAACTCTGAAAAATAACCAAAGCTTTTCTTAATGAGTCATGCTTGTAGTCCGCACATTTCTGATTAAAATGAGACTTCTCCCAACTCTACATGACTTTTCTTTGCAAAGTTATAGATGTTACAAGAAAAGCCCTAAATATTTATTGTTAACTCAAAGCTACCCAGGTCGAACAATCGTACTAAGATCGTACACGATCGTGAAAGATCATACAAGAAGTACGAAGTGATATGATTCGTACTGTAGGATCGTATGATTTCTTAGAGTACGATTTTAGTACGTATCTGATTATATGATGGTCAGGTATTTCGTATGAAATCTTGCATTATGATTCGTACAAAATCGTTTGGTAAAAATCGTACGTGTTCATCTCGTACATATGATTGGAGTGGAAATCGTACTCTTGAGACTATTTTTCTGCTTTTGCCCAGATTCCTACTTGGAATCAGTGTTTCTAATATCAAAGCCCACTCACTGTATCAACGTTTAAATATGCTTTGAAATTGAAAGATACGCTCTGTTTTTAGCAGGGAAAACATGGAAATATGCTTTGCTTAAGATTGTCATTAGAAACACTGCTTGGAATGCTTGAAGAAGCTTATATTCTTGTTAATGTTTCCTGTGTCTAATATCAGACAATGCATTGAGCCTTAATAAACATCAGGTCGCTTTAAAGCGCCATGTATTATCTTCGCTTGTGATAGCCCGAATAATTCCCTAGTGAAGCTTTTTTTCTCAAGCACATGAGCAAGCACATACCTCAAGATTTGTCTCCCTGCACATGAATTTCTTACTCATGCAAAACGCTTGAGGTATGTGCTTGACTTTCTTGTCTCATGC
>CAJNOQ010006905.1:0-12983 GCA_905250885.1 Didymodactylos carnosus
TTTATGTTTAAATAGTTTATATATTAAATGACCATAATCGGAATTCATTGTCTTGCACAACTTTAGTTTCTGAAATCGGAATAGAGACAAATGCAAGTAGAACAAGAAGTCGTAGTCAACAATCCAAACGGCAACATTTTCTCAATGTCCAATGTCACATCATAGAGAATCATACCAAAAGATCATACGAAAACCGAAGAAGTTTCGACTGCACAAAAAGTGCAAATTTTTCTAGACTGTACTACAGGCTTTTCGATCATGCTGCTTTTTCAGGTAAAATGTATTTTATCGCTTTCTGAGCATTCCTATCGAAAAGTGAGGTGGTATTCAAAATCAGCGCGTCAAACTGCATCGAACCATGTCTAGGAAAATATGTTTCGGATTGAAAAAGCGTCTGAAATTCTTTCATCAAAAATTAGTCTATGTCTGCCTAAGATGGAGTAACAAAAAGGAAATTCGTATGCGGAATGAAAAGCAAAAAAGTTGGTTTCACTCAGCTGGCAAACCAGTTAGATTTTTTTTTTTAGAATTTTATCAGAAGAATTTCTTTCACATATTATATTCTTTCTCAACTACAACTCATGCAAGGTATCTACTCTTGTTTTCATCAAAGAAACACTCATAAAAAAAATCTAATCTTTAAACTGGTTTGCTAGCTGAGTAAAACCAATTTTTTTGCTTTTCATTCCGCGTATGAATTTCCTTTTTGTTACTCCATCTTAGTCAGACACAGACTAATTTTTGATGAAAGAATTTCAGTGTTAACTTCAGTATAAGGCACCCAGTCTTTCTGTTGTAAGTAAATAAACATCTGTAGTAACTATGCGTCAAGAGAAGAGAACAGACGCGTCACGTATCAGTCATATTTCACGATAAAGGAAAAGGTAGAAAGACAAAGAAAGAAAGAATTTTCCTGGGTATTTTCTGTGAAGGTTTATGTTTTCTTTAAAAGCGTCAGAGACGGCTTGATGGTACCGATCTTAATCCGGCTGATGAGTTTTACCTTAGAAAACATAGTATGTTAAAATGTGTACATAAGATTCGGAAGGTGAAGAAGATGAACAAAATGAGGATGGTAGTAGCAGATTTACCAGTCAAGAAGAATATTATCTGGTGTATCTTGTACCAGAATTTGTTTTGTTTGTGCTACATGTACCATTTGTTTTGGATCATAGATAGTTTATATTCAGTCATAGCACAGTTTTGCTGTGCTTTTGTATTCTATGTAGCGTAAATCCATATAGACCCTACCTAGGGCTGTGACAGTTACCAGTTACCGTTACCATCGTTCCCCGTTACTAACGGTTACTATATTGACATAAAACTAATAAGCATCGTTCCTCATTAGTAGAGGTAATGGTAATTGATATACAGTAAGAAATCCTTTACCCTCCAGTAACGAGGAACGATGCTTATTAATTTTATATCAGTTACCGTTACCTCTAGTAACGGAGAACGCTGGTAACGGTAACTGGTAACTGTCATAGCCCTAACTCTACCACCATCACATCGATTTAAAGTGCAGAAGACGAGAAACACATTTTCCTGTGCAGTTTTGCACGCTGATTCCAATGGTGGAAACCACAGCTCGCTATCAGCCTACGAAAAAACGTTATACTCAGTTTATTTTTCAGCAAAAAAGCGCATATTTTGGTATTTTCTGGCGGATTTTGTGATTTTCCGAAGCATATTTAGATCTGCTATCCATTTCGTACAACCTTCGTTTTGATCTCAAATGAAAGAGGATGTCGAGATCTATATAGATCACTGAAAAATATTCATGTTAATGTGTGAACAGGTGTAAAAGATCTCCAGAGAACTCCGGTTTTTCAGCAACCCTAGCGAATTTGGGATATATTGTAAACTTTTTAGCCCGTTTAGTTCTGAATAAAACGAGACGTCTCCGAAGTTTCTAGCATCTTCCAGTAAAGAACTGTAAGGAAAATGCGAAACGAGTCGAATTTTTGCAACATGCACGAAAATTTCAGCCTAAAAACGCTATCGCCTTCCGCATTTTCCTTACAGTTCTTTACTGGAAGGTGCTAGAAACTTCGGAGACATCTCATTTTATTGAATGGAATTGAATGGACTATCGACTGGTGGATTTAAAAGAATTTTTCGGTGTATCCGAAATCCGCTGGGATTACTGGAAAACCTAAGTTTTTTGGAGCTGTTTTTAGACCTGTTCCTATAAAACGAGTTTGGGTTGAGATTTATAAGCTGGTTTTCTTTTACAAATTTTATTTTAACGGCAGTTTAGGAGGGAAATGATTTCAGCCGCTTTCATTGTGTTACTGTCTTGTAAGTAGCAGCTACTCTGATCGGGGTTTCCATTTTTGTCTTTTTGCATCCGTACGTTGACATGAATGATATTTAGGTTTCAATTTGGACTATGTATCAAGCGTGAATTGAAATGCTTCTTTCGAAAGAATTCGGTTTAGGGGCTCAACATACTCAGGTACGTTGGGAAACGGCATTCCTCATGACAGAGACACATTGGTTTATGATGACGGTCGTGTTTACCGAGGGAGTTTCGTGAAGGGTCAGTTTCACGGAATTGGTTACTATTCTAATCCAGCAGCAGATATCTATTACTTTGGGAATATGGCTATGAATCAAATGACAGGCTATGGAGAGCTGCTATCTCAAGGTGTTCTTTATCTCGGTTTCTTTGTGAATGGGCTGATTAACGGTGATAATACTTGTGTGTACAGCAACGGTGATGTCTACGAGGTTAGTGGTTTTCAAGGGAAAATGCTGGAACCCCGACGTAGGATACGTGAGTACTTGTTGCTTAATTGAATGTGTTGAGATAATTTTAAATGGTCAATCCGGTGAATTTCCATTTGGCCCTAACTTGAGATTTATTGAAGGATTCTTGGATTAGTGGATAAGAAGATAGAAAGATGATGGTTGACAGTCCCAAACTGCCCCAGCTACTCAAGCTACATCAGGCACTTTTAAGCCGTAGTATGCTTCTATGGTCGGGGGGAAGAAAACGAATTGAATATCTCGACCACTGATGTCAACTAGCTTGAGTTCAACGGAAGAAAACATTCTCTTGTATATAGAATGTGGATTCTTTGAGTTTTGTTCATCAAAGTTATACTTAACTACTACAGGATAACAAAATGATGAACAATATTTAGAATCCTAGCTTGCACTGAAAACTTTTAACTTAATAAAACTCGCACGAAAACTTTTGATTGAAATCTGAGAATTAAATTATAGCTGTAATCATATTTGAATTTCTTTTTGCGGTGATATATGATGTCATCTTTTATTTCCATTTAGGCGCTATCACTATTGATTATGAAGCTCGAGCGAACAATGGTACGTAAGAATTTTCAAATAAAACGCCACAAATTAAAAAGAGCTTTGACTTACATTCTTCTCGATGTTTACTCCTTCTGTTTTCCGTCGTAGCTTTCTCTAAAGGAGCTCTAAGGAAGTGTGGTAAGGTCCATGAGGCCATAGCTTGGGCAAAGATCATTTTTCATGGTCACTTGAATTTCATTCTGGATTATTATAGATCAATCACTGGTAAAGAAGAGATTTATACAACTTACTTTTCTACAAAACAGATATCTTTTTTGTGAGTTTTTCTCCACATGTGAATGGATAGAACAAGGTTTTCCATCCGAAACAACCATCTGTAGCATAGCAAAGCCAATTTATCAGCAATACAGGTCAACCGTTACATGTAATCAGCCAAATATTTGTTATGCAGATATCAAGCAACAAGAACTATCCATCTCTGACATCTTTTTCCCTCACATCGACTATCATTTTTTGTACATTCCAAGGAATGCTTGTGCATTCAGAAAGATGTGTCGTGCTAGTCGTAGTTTTCTTGGTGAAATGTTTTGCCAATCATTTGAACGTGATCCACTTAAGACAGAAATCGAAGCTCAGGAAAATAAGTATCGGTTGAATTATCCACCATGCGGCGACATTTGTAACTCCGCATAATCACATGACAATTACAGCTTTTGAGAATGATAACATTTTCATTGACATATGAACACTACACGTATTTTCTGATTTAAAGCTATTGTCTACATTTAATAATAAAACCAGATTGATTTAAACAAGTAACTTCAACGAAATATTTGAATTATTAACTTCTAAAAGTAAGGCTGCATCCTACTGCAAAGTAAAGTGCTTCTCTAAGCCAAAAAAGCATTCTCAGGAGTCAGACTGTCCTTGAGCAACATTATCAACCAAATCTGGTGCTCTAGTCGATTGTCTCTTTGTGAATACTTATAATATTGGCAAAAGATTGACATTGATGTGGGTGTATACAATTCATTACACTACAGTCAGGCACTCTCTATTTCTAGCATCCAAAGCCGTAGTCAAAATGGTATGTTCGGATTGCAAACGTGCTGTGTGTACTTTGACTATGATTGCTAGAGAGTGACTTCTAACAGACATCAAGTTTATCTTTAGAAAGCACTTTTTGTCTTCTGTTTGCTGAAAACAGTTACTGCACTGTACATGAGAGTGAGTATGAAGAGAATGTTGTATCGACGAAAACGGACACAAAAAAGCAAAAAAGATATGATGGCATGTGTACGGATTATTCATTATCAAACCAAACACTTGAACGGTTTTTGATCCAAAATAAAATGTACTTTATTCATTTCATTGGGTATATTCACTCAATTCATATAATGATACTAAAGAGGCCTTTGAGATGAGTGATCCGGATGGACTTTGGATGGTTTTTCTGATATTTCTCTAATGAATCTTCCAAGTTCAGCTGATGAATATTCTCTCTTTCTTCTTCGATAATATAAATACTGTCTGCAGCCTGTTTCGCAACGTGATTGTACTTTGATTTTATCATGTTACGTAAATATTTAAAAACAATATCCTTGTTGTGATGAATCTAGGAACAAGGTCGAAAGATAGTTAGAAGTATGTCCTGCCTGCAGCCTAACAATATTTTCCTCTCTCTCATCTTTCTTCTCTTCTCTCTCTGTCTCGTTTTCTGTATATATGATGCATGATTGTACAATGTATTTTGGTCCTCGTTTAGTGTGAAATGAATGTATTTGTCTGAATAAAAGATCTCTTGAGGCCACAGAAATATATCCCGAGTAGGGAAGCGCTCAAGAAATGTAAACTCTGTTATATGAATGATTACAAGTCCAGAAATAGTTTTCTGCTCGAATAAAGGTCTATTTGATGACGCTTAATGTGTCGTTTATGCTTCTCCTGATTCATTTCACACACGGGTAGAATATTGCTTCCAAGTAACAAATACAGTTGTAATAGTGAACTCAAAACATAATTCTAAAAAGTTGCTGATCATCATAGTAAGCGCACGCCAAGTAGTACACATAAATATAGAACTATCTATCGTGTTTAATAATTCTTTTGTCATATCAGATTTCCATGTGCTTCTTATGTACCAGCTATCAATGTTGTACTCTGTGTTTTCAATGCTTTCGTCCAGTTAAAGTTTCATTTTTTCTTTTCTTAATTGAGATACTTAGTTAAAAATAATCTAAGCTGAGAATAGAATATGTATCTCAGCTGCGAAGGTATGTATTTTTCATCTCGATTTTCTATAATTCATATCTGTAACACAGTTTCTTTTGATTTATCTCATTATTGATTCTTATAAAGCTTGCGCATACAATTCATTATAGGCGTAGCATTAACATAACTTGCATAACCAAATGATGAATAAAAAGTAAAAATAATAGAAAATCAAGGAGCGTGCAAATTAGAAAGAAGATGGACACAGCTAGACAGTATTTGATTGCGTGTTCTGTGAACAACAGCATCTTGACCTGGTAGCAGACCTTTTTTATTTCGTTTCTTGTTGCAGATGCTATCCAATCTCTGAAGAGAGTGATGTGAACAATATACGAATTCTGATCTTTTCACCCGTTTCTTTGTTCTTTCTTCTTGATCGACTCATCTCTTTCCGCCTAAATCATTTACTTATTCTGAAGGGCTTTTCTCTGTTCTTACGTCTTTCGTTTTCTCTTTACAAGATTTGCGTTCAATTGATTGAAGTCAAGTCTATAGCGTAGAAAAGTTTTAAACACAAAGTGTTAACCGTTTGTTGAACTCAACGTTGTATTTCTTCTCTTTCTTTCTTAGTCTATACCACATAGTTTCGTCGATTGTATACGTCATTTGAAGAATGCATCATTTCATTTTTTATCCAGGGACCCAGTATTTTCTATCTTTCTCTCTAAAATAAATATGAAAACATGGTCATATAGATATAGATATAGATATAGAGAGAGAAAGAGAGATGAGTAAAACTTGTATAGCTATCACATCTGAAAATTGTCGATATTAACAGGGCGATAGTTATTTGTTTAAATGCCTATGGATTCAATCCAGTTTGCTGTATTAGTTCTCCTACCATTGTTACCCAGTGTCAGTAAGTCAAGTTTTTTAGGTTATTTTTAGTATGATTTTGGTCTCTTTAGTTTCGCTGTCTTTAGATATGGGGAATTTTACACCGATGAACACTACTTTGTTTCCATATTCACAGCGTATGTATTGCCGATAAATATTAAAAATATACGATGCGCTCGAATGATTTAGTTTCAGATTTCTATCATGCAACACGACTTCAAAAAGTTAGTTTTCTGAAAATGAACGGATTTTTTTATTTTTGAGATCCTCTCTGTGTTTCGAGTTTTTCTCCTTGAATGAAAGGTTTTCAAGAACTGGGAAGGTGATATTTGTATTCACCTTGACAAGACGAATCAGAATACGTATTAAAAAGTGAAACACAGTTCCACTCTAAGTTTGCATTACGGGCACCTTTGATAAGAGGAGTATTCTTTCAATTTTGCGTTCATAAGGACCTTCACATTTCAGCGATTAACACTATGAAAACATTTTACAAGTGCATCGGAACTCTCTAAGTGCATTAAGACCACATAACAGGAAGTAATATATAGCATTGTTAGACTCGAATCAAGGGCAATAGTTTCATAACATCAGAAAGCTAATAGAATCTCAGTGACCTGCAGGGCATTTGAAGAGGCGTGAGAACATGGCAACCTTTATCCCTTCAAGGATTATTTGAGGAACAACTACTGTGTTTATGTTCTGTTGTGGAATGGATATTGCTACTATGCTATTTGCACTCCCTCATCGGGTAATCGTCAAAAACCTTTCAATAATAATGCGTTCAGATATACTTTGAGTTTTCCGAAACACTTTTATATGACCATGTGCTCTTGTCATACCATTTCGGAATCGATAAGGTTTGTTCTACACAGATTATGTTGTCTACAAGTCACTTCTTTTGTTTCTGCAATACTATGTAACAATATCTGCTCATATCTTTTGCAGTTCTAATTAGCGTTATTACGTTTCTTTGTGAAGCTCGGATGGAGTAGAGCTCATGATTTGGTAATTAAGTAGGAGTATAGAGTCATGGTGGAATTAATTATGACAGCGTCTTTGAAGGTTTGCGTATCATATTAATATGAACAACTCGCTTGTCAATCGATCCGTGTTAGAGTCCTACTTCAGATCCGAAGGATCTGCGTTGATAAGCTTTCCACCTTGAATCATGTCCAAAACTATTTATTTAGATATGTCTATTTGAAGCATGTGATTTAGCTGTGTCTAGAAACATGTCAACATCGTACTTCAAAAATTTATTATTTGCTTTTTGGTGATTGTTTCGTGCTTAGATTCATTATGCACAAAAGCACTGCTGATTCCGATGCATCTTGTTCCCTTACCGGATTTGACTGGTTTTGTTTTTTGTATTGGTGACGGCTTCGGTGTTGAACAAAAATGTATGGACGGTGTTCAATACGATCCAGTCAAGAAGGAATGTAATGTTGGCAATACCAATGGTGAGATTAATACAATACTAAATATCGAACGAAAACTCAAATAATATTTTCTCTCTCCTCGTTTTAGTCACTCGCGAAAGCAGCCCATGCTCATCATCACCATGCAAAGGTGGAAAATGTATCAATATTTTTGCTGCCGCAACGTATTATTGTATGTGTCATAATGACGCTTCTACTCGCAATTGTGAACTTCCTTACTGTGAACGTTCTTACTCAATGCATCCGTGTGTAAGAGGACTCCCATTTTCTGAAATGCACAAAGTATATGAGGTAAGGCAAATCTATCAAAAAAAAAATATATATACATATATTAGAGTTGCCGTCTAGGGCTGTCAAACGTTTGAAGATAACTCTGCCCTAAAGTATGTATGTTTTTGCCGGAGGCCAGAATCAGTTAATGAAACTATGGGACAGTTATGGTATGGCTCAAGTTGTACAGAAAAAATATTCGTGACTCCATGTGCAACAGTAAATAGTGAAGAAAAATTTCCATTGGGTTATACTGATAAAGGATATATTAAATGTTTGGCGAACAAATTCTACTCAATTGAATCATGCGCAGTCAATTATGTTTGGAATTATAAGACAAAGACTTGTGTAAAGGGTAAATGTCAGTAGTATGCGAAATCATTGTGAGTATATTGTTAACATCCATTGGAAAATTTTATTAAACAGACACACGTCCAAACGCGTTGTCTTGCAGTTTTTGAAAAAAACAGGCGTCCGAACGCTTCTAAATGTGCGTTTTTGCATCTAGACTAGGGGTGTAGCCGTAGCGATTGAAGTTCTAAACTTTCAACGGTATTTCATCAGTTGAAGTTCTGAAGTGTCAATGGTCTCTCAGAAGTAAGTTGAGTGACTGGAGTCATCATTCTTTTTCTCAGTTAAACTTTTGGAAGAAGAGCGCTGGTCTATCAGAAATATTTTATAAATTTACCTTTTTCTGTTGCTTTTCTCGTCATTTTTGCCTCTTCTTTTCTTTCTTCTGACGTTTTTCCTTGTTTTACAGTTCAGATGGTTTCTAGAACGATTCCCATTAAAATTTAACGTCAACGTTATTTACATTGATTGAAGAGATCAGAGAAGTATATGCTGGAGAACAAATAAGAATTCTAAGAGTCATAAAACAGGATCAGATGAAAGAAGTCAGAAGAAAGAAGACTGAAAAGAAGAGGCAAAAAATGAAGAGAAAAACAACAGAAAAAGGTAAATTTATAAAGCATCTCTAATAGACCAGCGCTCTTCATTCAAAGGTTTAACTGAGAAAAAAAATGATGATTCCAATCATTCAAAAATCTTAGATTACTTGCGAAATGCCATTGACAGTTCAGAACGTCGAACAAACCTTTCTTCATGAATGCGTGCATGTGAAGAAGTACTTTTATGTTCATACTCTTCGATCTCCTTTTCCACACGAACAAGTAGCGAAGCTCACCCTATTCTGTTACTGGTCGATGACAGGGAATTATTTGTCGTTGCTAGTTCGGAAAGTGTAAATTTTTTGAAATAGAGAACAGCGCTTGCCATTGATCCCAACAGTAATCTTTTCAGTAGATAACATTTTTCAGTAATGACTGCCTTGAATACTTTCCAGACGTAAAGCAGCCTGTATAGTACTTGAATTCTCATTCTTCTGCTGCGAGACAGATCACGGACAAAGAACTCAATGCATACACGCTCTCTACTAAATAACTGTGAGTTTGATGATGATTGTCAAATTCACAGAGATGTGCGGATATCCGAAATAGGAATATCCGCATATAAATATTCGAGTTAAGGATATCCGAGACCGGTTGTCGGCCGACATAGCTTGGAAAATACACATTCGCGATTAATTTGATGTTCTAAAAAGTAAATTGATGGTGTAAAACCTGTAAAAGCATAAAGGTCATAAAAGCATAAAAGCTATAAAAGTTGCTTTCACCAATGAAATTCGAAATTTTTATTTTATTCTTTCAGTCTGACTGAATAAAAATAGAGTGGGCGTGTCTGTGTATAGAAACGCAGCTGAAATACAGAAATAAAAAATTTAGGGTCGATCAGCATCTGACTGTTTGAATACATATAACTAAAAATCAAACAAACCAATATGGTGACCCCACATTGACTACAGAGTTGCCAAAACCGCAAGGTTTTCTCTCTTTTCTAACCAAAGGTATTAAAATAACAACCAACTATGTTGCATTTTGAAGCCGCAAGTAGTTAACATCACTATCCAGATCAGGCAACGATCGTGACTCACTCTCAAACACCTCCCCCCACCCCGACACCTCCACTTCGACACTGGAGGTACATGTTTCCAAAGATAAGGAGATAAAAATTTCCAAAGATCCAAAGATAAAAGTTGTTTTTTCTGAGCAAATGGACCATTTCCGCATTTATTCTCTCTCTCAACGTATTGTGATTCATTTTTTCTCTTTCACTATCGCTAATAGTGCCTCTTACGTAAGCGAAATTTTCTTTGCTTGTTTACTGTTTCCTAACTATGTAACATCGTTAGTTAATATACATTTAATTCAAAAGTTCTTGCATATATATGACCTTCACATGTTTCTTCTATACACAGACACGTCCACTCTATTTTTATATAGTCAGACTGAAAGAATAAAATAAAAATTTCGAATTTCATTGGTGAAAGCAACTTTTATAGCTTTTATGCTTTTATGACCTTTATGCTTTTACAGGTTTTACACCATCAATTTACTTTTTAGAACATCAAATTAATCGCGAATGTGTATTTTCCAAGCTATGTCGGCCGACAACCGGTCTCGGATATCCTTAACTCGAATATTTATATGCGGATATTCCTATTTCGGATATCCGCACATCTCTGCCATTCATAGCTTTTTCTAACAAAAAGTAAAGCACTTTATTCTATGATTACGTTGAGCGTCCTGCACAAGATAGAATCGATCGATTAAAAGTATATAAAGCTTGTGCATTTTGCCTCACAATTCATAGAGCTTTTCTTTTACCGAAAGTTTCAATTTTCAGCACGTGCAATCTTGTGGAATAATCACTGTTTTCCTTCATAAGAAATATTTCGATTAATTCGAACATGGAATATTTCGGTGAATACGTAGAGATTTTCAGCACGTAAGAACTAGTGGATAAGTAGAACGTAGATAAATACAATGCTGATACTTGCTATAATCTCTTTAGTTGGAAACATTAATCTAAAGTATTATTTCTATTTCTTTAGGAGAACAAGACAAAAAGGATCATGATGAATTGCTCAACCCGGCCGTGGACGCTTGATCAGTGATTATAATTTTAAGTCGTATTCATTCTCTGTTCGTGAGGAGAGAAGAAGCATGGTTATTTGCACGTACCACTAAGAATGTGGCTTGTATTCTGAAAATAATAAATAAGTAGCCCTAATACTCTTTGAAAACTATATTTTGTAAAGCGGATGTTGCTTACCATTTTGAAATATAAAAGCTTGGCTATTTACGAAGAAGCTTTAAATGAAAATAAGTCTAGATCTGCTGTTTCCATTATTCAACTCCCAACACTTCAACAATCACGCATAAGATTGCCAACAAATGCAGTCCGCAAAGCCGCTTTCAGACATTCTTGAGAATCTTTTAAATATTTAAAACACGTTATTTTTCCGCAAATTATGTATACCATGATATGACTATCGTGAAACCTAAGAATGTGATAACATACCCAACATGAAATAATATAATACACTGTAAGCGAGAGTTCATGTCCACCACACTTTGCGCTATCTAGAACGAACTCCTTGTCCGTCCATACAAAAGCCCCTACAGACTAAGCAAAGATTTAGATGGAAAGAGATGAATCGATTAAGAAGAAAGAACAAGGAAAAAGGTGAGAAGACAAGAACTGGTATATTGTTTACATCACTCTTTAGAAATTGGATAGCATCTGCAGCAAAAAAAAAGAAATAAACTCAAATTGCAATAATGCAGGGCTGAAACGTCAAAATGAAAAAAATATCAGCTTTTGAACTTAAGGGGAGGCTCCAATCCTCCTCAATATTTGTATATGGATTGTACAGTTCGGTGGGCACGCCACAATAACCCTCCTTTATGGGTCACAAACGTAAACAAAGTGATCAAAATTGAGTTACAAATTCTTTCCATGGTTTTTGCTGAGAAATGAAAAAGTATTTTGAAAAAGCCTTGTCAAAACTGCCGCAAAAACGATGTATGGTGGAAAAAATTTTTGCTACAAAATTGTGCGCAATGGCCGACTGTGAGAGTACAGTTGGCTGACTTTCAAGTTTTCTTCCATATGTTTTAAATTTAAATTCTTTTAAAAATTAAGACTGAAGAAAATTAAAAATTTAAATTTAATATTTTGCAAAATTTTTCCATTCACTCTAAAAAACAGACAATGTTATTCGCCGCAGTCGGCCATTGCACGTAATTTTTGTAGCAAGACTTTCATTCCATCATGCTTCATTATTGCAGGATCTCTGGCAAGAGTTTAATACCATCCATGGTCTTTTATACCAATATATAAAGATGTTCGATTTGTTAATTGTGACGCTGATACATTAATGACAGAAAAATGTGCTGCATGTTTACGAAGAATTTGTTTAATTTGAGTAATTACGATCAGTTCCCCGACTAATAATTTCTTGTTTATGATAACGTTTACGTTGTTTAACTGTACAGCTTCGATTGTGTGTTTTTCTTTTTTCGTCTTTAATTAATTCTTGACGTGGTTCCTGTTCATTTATCGGATTTTCTGGTTGTTGTTGAGATGAATCATTTAATTCAGGTATAATTGGTCAACTTGTTAATGGTGAATATTGGTTCGTTGATAAAATAATTTCAGGTTCATTTGCCAAATGAAATAACGGTTGTTGTTTGTTGAAGTAATTCATACTGAGAAGAAGCTGATACATTGATGATTTGGAGATTTTATATATTTAGTATCCAATAATTTTCAGTTGGGATCTACTATCCGTTTCAAAATAGAAGGCAGACTATCATTTTTTAAATAACTTTTGGTAGGAAGGAGATACAGATCTGCGGATTTCAGTATTCGATAGAGGATGCTTGAGGCTAAATGGCTAAGCCATTTATTACTTCTTAGAATAAATGGTTCTTCTACTTGCATAAGTGGCTTTTTCACCGCAGCACTTAGCTCATTCGT
>CAJNOQ010006906.1:0-12982 GCA_905250885.1 Didymodactylos carnosus
TCTTCGCGGCAAGAAGCTCTGTATAAAGTGGGCGGACCTGTGTGGAAGCACCCCTTTGTGAGGTGAACTGTTGTTGAAATGATATAGTTAACTTTGAACGGAAATATGTGTTAATATTTAGCGGTAAGTACTAAATAAAAGGAATGAAGGAAGAAAGTTATTCCATTAGTTTCTTTGCTGTGGCATGATGTTCTCGTTTCTTTTTCTATTTTTATTTAAAAGAAACACAAAGTTGAACAACAGGAGGAGAAGCATGTCCTCGAATCAAAGGCCTGTGAACGAAGCGGCATCATTGAAGGGAGCATCAGCTGTCTGTTAAATTTGCATTGAAGTCAATATTACGTGAAATGTATGATTTATTTGATAAAACTGATTTGGTAAGCAGGTCGAACTCTTACAAGTTAATGATATGTTTGAAAAGCATAAAATTTGTCAAAATGTGAGTTTAGCCTACAGTCTGATATTTATAGCTTCGTCTTGTATAGTTCTTTCCTCAACGTTCCGACGGTCAGTTTTTCTTCTTCTAGTCTTTGTTCTAAAATAGCTCGTTGTCTCCATTTTTCAATTAAGTCCCACAGCACTGTACTCAATTTGTTCTTGATCTTTCATTGAATCCACAAGCCCGCGGTGTCTTTCAATACACATACATATAATAATTATTACTTTACTCTTAGATGAAAACACTGAACAGAAACTTGACGCTATACCAGGATAACCTAGAGTGAGGCCAACACCACCGAACGCTGAAATAAAAGATCAAGTAATTATACAGTTAAAATTCATATTCCATTTCCAACTAACCTGATATGATTTCGAATATAATTTTAAACACAGTAATATTTGTATCAGTTGGATGCAAATGATATTGTTCAAATGAACATATTAAGAAAAGAAAGAGAAAGAGCCACATACGTGGTGAAATGATTAGAACAGAGATACTTTGGATTAATTGTCTTGTGAAAACAATAATAAATAATTTCCTTCTTAACCAAGATATATTGGTATCGTCATCGTTTGAACTACCACTAGCAACTGCACTAGGACGATGAGAAATTTGAGGTTGCTGTCCTCCTCGATCAATGTTCATTACATTATGTATATCATCAACACCGATTTGATTTTTCGCTAATGCTTGTTTCAAATGCTTAGAAAAATGTTTTCTTGCACTTGTTTTGGCCGCTGTACTTTGTCGTTTTAGAAAATTTTGAACACGATTTATTGGAAACGCCACACTTTGTCTTCTAACATCCAAGACAGTTGTATTCTGCAATCCCATGCTTTGTCGTCGAGTTTCAAGTTTTTGCTCGACTTTCTCTTGAGTTTGTAATACAATCCATTCAAGTTCAAAGGGATTTTCATTGATGGCACACAACATTTGTGGTTTAGCGGCCATTAACAGCATATAAGTCAATAGTGTGCCAGCAGCTAATCGACTAATGTCAATTGTTTGATAACCGGCGAATCGAGCATTCACCGTCTCGAACATGAATATCATGAATCTTGTACCACCGTTGTACACACTCAAAGGTTCATCGGTGAAATCCAAGATAAGTGAGATGAAGACACCGGTTATTTGCATGATTAACGTGATTGTCAAATATAAGCGGGTTTGTACCGCTGGATAAAGAACGGTTGTTAGTCTATGATTATTCAGTAGAATGTAGTCAAATATTATTTTAAAACGCCATGGTACGACTTGTTTTAAAATGCTAATAACTCTATGGATAATGGCTGGAAACAACGATGTTCTACTAATAACCACAAACATGACAAAAATATTTATATAAACATCCTTAACAAATCGTGCTAAACCGTCGGACCTAAATTAATAAAAACATTATGTATAGTCTATTAGCGAAAAACTAATAAGACGATTGTACCATGGAGATAAACCATTTTGATTGAAACCAGTGAGTGTTATAATGAAACTTGCATACCAGGGATTAATCACAATATCATCTTCTTTTAAACTACTTGGCTCATAATGGAACTGTAAACGCAGTCCAATGGCAATAAATGTTACGAGATAAACGGAAAAACAAATTGATAAGATTAGCACTATTATCAGAATGTAAGCTTTCACTCGTATTTCCTCCACATTTGGCAATGAGTGTATTTTATTTTCAACGTTGGAATGGTGTTTGTCTGAGACTAATTTTTTTATAAAAAAATCGTCATGTTCATCTAAACTATTTTTTTCACGTATTTCTTTTTTAGCAAGAACAATGTTGATAAGAATAGCCGGTATTGTTGACACCGTTATTCCACTTATCCATGTAAATAACATTAGAACTAACTGGGATGCGACGGACAATTTAGCAAAATCTAGTGTGGTCAAACCGCATGTATATACGCATGTAGCACTCACAAACCATGCATCAATATAATAAACAGACAATTTTCTAGTCTGAACGAATCGGTTTTCAATAAGCCAAACCTACAATTATTTCTATATAAACATCTCTAGTGAAGAAACGGCGTAAGTTGCTTACAATAAATCCACACAAAAAAGAATTTAATATAAAAACAGCCAGATGAATATAGAAGTAATCTCGCATTCGCCAATGATATTTTTTTGCCCAAAATTTTACTTTAGATAACCACGTACCAGTCCTATTTTGATTCACTGAAATCTGTTCATGAAAGCGCCCATTACTACCACTATCAGCATCAGCTGTTGTTATATCATATCCAATATTGTCAGCACCTTGAAAGCATTCTTGGATAGTGTGTATTTTATATTCTTCAGACATTGTTTATAAAATTGAGACTGAAATTAGCAAAGCTCTTAGTTTGAATGGAACAGCACAAATCGGAGAATTTAAGGACCAGCACGTACCTGAAGAGAATGTTATTTCATCCGCAATTTGACTATCTACCAAGATGATCAACATTAAAACAAATTTTTTACCATACTCTTATGATATACTAAACTTTTCTATGCCATTATTATTATTCTAACTAGTTAACGTCTTTTGCGACTGTCAGAAGAAAAGAACACTATACACTATCGGCACTTGTTAAAAATTTATGTGACAAAAATATATTAAGTATGCATAACAGAAAATGTTAAGTAGACGAAAATGTGATATCATAAAGTTTATTACTTTTTGAGCGATAATAAGGATGTTGACTAGAATTTGCATGTTTTCCGATGGATTTTTTCTCCCACCAATAATATGAACAAATAAATTGAATATCACTCATTACATTGGTCATTTACTGATTTCATAACTTTCAATCCTAAGTTAAATACATTTTGGCTGATAAAACATTGATAAAAGCGAACATGTTGAAAAGAAAAATGTTATTATTTTTAAATGGAGATCACTTAAATATGATTAAATATCATTACTTAAATATTTTTTATTGATCACTCTTTTCTGCTATGATTCACAACAATTTTCTGTCAACATTACAAAAAAACATTCGTACGTACAAGAAGAGTTCACTTCAAGTAATACAGCTCAAAGTCAATCTTCTCAATAACTAACTATTTGAATAAACAATCTCGTTTTCTTTGCAACATACCTAAAAGAAACAATAGCAACCATCTTCAAATTGATGCCATCATACCACGGCAAAGAAACTAATGGAATAACTTTCTTCCTTCATTCCTTTTATTTAGTACTTACCGCTAAATATTAACACATATTTCCGTTCAAAGTTAACTATATCATTTCAACAACAGTTCACCTCACAAATGTAGCTAAAAGAAAACTCTTAGCGTTCGTAGAGACGATTCATTGTTGAAAAGTGTAAGTGCACAGTGTGATTAACCAGTTGGAAATTTTCAAAAATGAAATTTGTTGATTGTGAATCGCCTTTTTGCGGTGGAAACCGATAGTCTGGAATATTGCCTAGAGGATGACCACACTGTAATCTTGAATTAATTTCCAGTTTATAGAAAATCAACTGAAAAATCGCTGAACAATTTCTAGTTTACAGAAATTCCTCACCGATTCTCCCACTTTATAGAAATCGTTGAATTTCTACTTCCTAGAAAATCGTCTTGAATTTCCATAAATACGAATTTCTATAAAACTGAAAAATCGATAAGCAATTTCTATAAAGTGGAAATTCCTCCTCGAGTTTCTGCTTTATAGAAAATAAAATGAATTTCCAGATTCTTGGGAATTATTTATAGAAATTCGATCGATTTTCTAGAAACTGGAAATTCGCCCAGGAATTTCTAGACCAACTACTTATTCACCTTTTTGTTTTGCAATCAGTGTAGGTATAACAGCGTTACGTAAAGACACTCATATCACACTTAAATCAGCTTTGACAGCTTCCACTTTAAATCACAATTCTGCCTATGCCAGCAAGAATTTTGATTTAGGCAGAGACAGCGGTGGTGCGAAGGGGTAGTTTCGGTAGGAAGGTCCCAAAATCGGAGAAGTCCACCAGAAATTTCTCAAAAGCATGAGGAGGCGGGATCAACTCCAATACAACCTGGTCGCGCTACCACTCGGTGCAGACTCGCCAAGGAATTTCCAGTTTATAGAAAATCGACGTTGAATTTCCATAAATAAATCCCAAGAAACTGGAAATTCGACGAGGAATTTCAATAAACTGGAAATTTCGATTTTCAATAAACTAGAAAATGCTCGAGAAATTCATATATGGATTCTTTGAAATTCGCCGAGCATTTTCTATAAATAATTTCCAACTTTACAGTGCAGTTTCTCTGGTCAGATACCTGTAAGTAAAAAAGTCGTTGCCTATTTTCCTGGTCAGGACCTGTTTTTGGCCTGATCAGTGAAAGAAATCAAGACCGCAAGCTTGTTGTATATATGCAAAAATTAGGTGTGCTGCTCGCTAATCGCTCATACTGCGCAAAAATCAGTAGAAACCCAGAAAGTTTTCTGGAGATCTCAGAAGACCTTCCAATGTAACTATCAGACTCGGAATGTCGTTAGATATCTGTTGTTCAGCACAGAAATCTCTAAGACATTACTCATCACCTATGAGAATAACTTTGAAATTTTTCGAAGAATTAGTGGTCACTATATACTACGTGACTTAGCAAAACAAAACGGTGATTATGAAAAGAAAAACTTAGCTCTGGTCTTGAGCCTGACCAGTGTCCGTTTCTCAGAAAATATCAAGATCAGACAAAAAAGTCAAGACCAGACGAAGATTTACTGTTTCTCTGATCAGTAGAAAAAACAGACTATCTTCATCTGGCCTTATCACTTTCTTGTTCCGATCTTGGAACTGACCAGAACAAGAAAAGAAACAGGAAACAGACACCTGTAAGTAAATCAGTCTTCAGTCTGTTTTCAAGACCAGACAAACGGGACATTCTCTAGGGTTCCCATTTTGAGAAAAAATTTTAAAACTTTACTTTTGAAATTTTGATTTAATGACAAGAAAACTAAGCTCTAATTTTAGCTTATATTAGAGTGAGCATGTAAAAATCTATGTTTCAAACTATCTCTAGCCAAAACGGATATTTTTTTCACCGTTCTTTTCCAAAATACCAGAGTTTAGTATAAGACTGCACTTTGAAACAGACGTTTTCGTCTACGGAGCTACTTTGCATGGACAAAAATATATATTATTTTGATTAGTTTTTTGAGTTCTCTCGACTGAAATATAGTATGATGGTACGAACAAAATCATTTGATTTATAATAACATATCATCTAGCGCCCTCTCCTGACACGCCATGCTTTTTGGTAAATAATAGCACATTTTTTGACGAATGAAAAAATTAACATGGGTAATTCTCATTCGTGGTAACCTGTTTGTCAGATAACTGAAGAATTTCTACTGAGCTTTCGCTAATATCGGAATCATTTATAAAAGGGCTCATAAGACTTTTATATGGACATTCATCTCTGAATGCCGAAATGCGAATTAGTAAATCAATGATCATAATCAGTTTCAACTAAGAACGAACTAGTTTTCCGCCTGTAACTGAATGTAGAAGTACAGTCGTACTCAATTTTAGTTTTCACTGTATTTACGAGTAGGAATGTTGTTGCAAGAATATCGAATATGTTTACCGCTGACTGTAGAAGAAGTAAATGTTGGAGACGTTTCCGAGCAACAGAACAGTATTTGCTATTTATGCATTTTTAGTATCGACTTGGTCAGTTATACATGATATGCAAGCATTGCGAAGAAGAGAGTATGAGAGATGAAGGTGTGGAAGTTGTTAAAAATGAACCTTGCAATGATGAACAGTACGGAAGCGGCCAATGTACGGAGAAAAGATTATATTTATCAAGGTAAATACACTTTATTGTTGAGTGCATTCTGATCGTAGGATGGTATACAACGAGGAGACGTTTTTTTTTAATTTAGTCGTTTACCGAGTTGGATTCGATCATTTATACCAAACCTCTTTTATATCACTGAGAAAGCCTGGAATTATTATCCATATACAGTAACCGGTATGTTTTCAATCAAAAAATATATAGCTATTTAAAATCTTTGAAATGTCTTTTCTATCTCTCATGGAATAAACTTATAGAAATAGATTGTTTATCGCTTAAACTAAATAGGAATTTTTAAGCTATTTTCAGCTATTTTTAAACAAAATTTTGCTTTTTTTCCAGAATATACTGTAAGTATAATCGAAAAACTTAGAGACAGTATTTATTTGCTGTGTCTGTATCTTTCTGTCAAATATCAACGACGTTTATCCCCTCTTTGTGCTTGTATGCGGCTTTTTACTACAGTTATTTTTAACAGCATATATACTCAAGTTTCTGTTCATACACGATTTGTCTATTACATGTTCAATCAGCTATTCTGTTAGGTTCCCGGGTAAACTAAGATCTTTCTCACCTAACGTTTATTTACAAATAAAAAAGATATCCTTAACAATAAAATTGATGTATTTATATACGAAATATTGCGCGATAGTCTTGAGTAGACTGCGCAATAACCTTGACTAGAGTCTATGCAATAACCTTTAATGTTCTTGCACCATAGCGTTAAATGTTCTTGCGCAATAACCTTGACCATAGTCTTACACCATAACCTTGAATATACTCTTGCGCAATTATTTAGACTATATGCTTGAGCAATAACCTTAACTATGATCTTCTCCCTTATGGCACGACTGTAGTGCGTGGCATAACACCTCCCCCCATGAAACAAGATGAACTTCCACGTTCATCGAACATTAAATGCCTCTTGAAGGTCCTTTTGGTGTTCAGTGTTCCAGTACTGCCACTACCATTATCACTGACCAAACATTTCGATTTGAGCACGTTCATTTCAGCAAACTGAAATCCAAGATTGGGCACCATCATGGTTGTTTTCACTGGGTAGGATAACAAATAGTTGTATGGCTGATGTGTGAGGTCTTCTGATATTACGCTATGGTTGATCCCTACCATTTTAATATTATAACTATTTGGGTTTGAGCAATCATTCATGAAGCTGCCACCAGCATGATTCATTAGACCAATACCACTATTTACCAGTAAATTAGGTTCAACACTTTTCTAACAACTAAATACATAATTTTGTGGATAACCGTAGGCCCGTACGCAGTTGAAATGACGGTATTGTTTTTGTTTATGGCACCATATACGGCCTTAACCAATCCCAATGTCCCGATGTATCTTCAATCTTGCTAGAACCAAACAAACCATCATGTTGTTTTGCATGTGTAAACTGAATTCCCACACGAATAACTGCCACAATTAATTGAACAAGATGTTCAGAATCACCAGCTATCGATTGTGTGGGTCGCCGTAACAATCGACCACCTAACATGGATAATAGCAACAATGACAATAAAACCCAAGTATTTAGTATCCAACTACCACCAACTGAGGATTTTAATTTTGGCTCAGAGAATGAATACGGTGTTGGTTTGGAGGATGTTTGAGGCTTCTCTGCAATTGGATCCGAACGAATGTCATTTGTAGTACCTAAAAATGAAGGTTGTTTTGTTGACCGTTGTTTAACAGCTTTTTGGGTTGGTCGTTGAAGCCATGAATGTTGTTGTTGTTTGCGATTTTGTACTTGTGGTTTTAATAATTCATGTCCCATTTCGCGTTGATTTTGCTGATGATTATTATTACTTGGTACTAATTTTATTATTTCATGTGGGGCACTAGCTGCTGTGATTACTTGTTTTAGTGTTGCATAATCATATAAATGAGGTGCTGTTGTTCGAACAAATTGGTGACGCTGTTGTTTTATTTCATGGTTATACCATACCTCACCATCTTCAGGCCACATAATTTCTTCCTCGTCAGATACTGGCACTGGGTCTTCAAATGACGAATTATTTTCCCTGTTTTTGTTTGTTGTTTGAGAGAAGCCGCCGTCCTTCGCTTGCTATGTTATAATTTTTAATTTTAACCCTTGCTCGTTTTAGTTTCTAAACCATTTATTGTTTATTCAGTACTACGTGTCTGTTTTCTGTTGTTGTTGTTTTTCTCTGATAGAATTTATATTTATTTTTATATTTTGTCACAATGAAATTCGCTCTACTAGATTTTACCTTTCTTTCTTTAGTATGTTCATTTTGTGATAATAGAAAGAGTAAAATAAAGCCATTTATTTTTCCTTACGATCGAAATAACGTTCGTTAAACATGAAAGAGAGCGAAAAGTCACTGAAAAGTTTCTAAAATCAGCTGATGAGTATTTTCGATAGAAAATGAAATATTACTGTTTTATCACTGGAACTATATTGAATCGCCTAGCATGGTGTCTTTCTAGTAATTGTCAGTGATTATGACTGTTTAATACAATGAATAATTTCGCATCAGGTCGTTACCGTTGGATGCAACCTACATCATAAGATGGAGCTGAAAATTTAAAAACAATGAGTGAAGTCCATTGTGCAATTTATTCATCCTAGCGAAATGCCAAAAATAGTTTTTTATTGTTAGAAGGTTTAAAGAAAAGATCATGAACAGTTATTTTGCTAACTTTTTCATCTGACTTTTACTTTAACATTATTGGTTTTACGTTTAATTGATTTTGTTGAGTATTTATCAAAAGTTTGTAGTTTATAACCTTATAATTATTAGAAAAAGTATTTGTATATCCAATGTACTTTATCTCACTAATTATTTTCATTGCAGTTTTCTTCTAGCTTACTGAGTAGCATTCGTTATTCTGTCTGAAATGTGTTTCTAATTGAAATGGACTCTGGTATCTTTTGAATAGTTCGTGAGAGAAGAAACACGGATACCTGAAGCTGTCTTTTCATAAGGCATAGCGTTGGATTTTCTGGTAGGAAAAGCTTACAAGAATTTAGTGAGAACTCAGTTTTACTAAAATTATGGTTTAGAAGCTATTTTCATCGCAAACTAAGAAATCTCATCTAAAATTAATTCAAATGACCTGAAAACTTCAAAAGCTATTGTGCTCAAGCTACTCTGTCATCAATGTTTCGACTGTAAAACTACGTAAAATCCCATAGTTTTCTAAAAGCTTTTTGAGAAAACCTCACGATAAGACAAGTTCCTTTGCCTTTTCGATGGCGTAATGAGATTTCCCATACAAAATTAAGCATACCCTAAAAGTTTCAGCTTATTCTTATTGATTTTGGGTGAGATGTGACTTTTTGTTAGTGTCTGATGGGGACAGCTTGTGGACGCCTGAGTTTTGTAAAACGTTCTTTTCGGAGATTTTTGAAAGCTTTCGGTATGCAGGCTGCTAAAAACTACTTTGTGTAACTCCTGTTTTGAGTAGGACACTGCGCTGTCTGCTCATCTGAAACAATTTAAGCTTTTCACACTTCAAAACTTGGTGAAGCAAACGAGTTTTCAAAGAAGGTGTAGGTTCGAAAAACATAAAGTTCATTTTGCCTGTGGAAAAATATTTTCGAGTCTCGTCAATCAAATGGTAAAAAGCGATAGTTCATTAGTTTTCTTTTGTCGCGAGTTATTTTAAAAAGTATCTGATTCCATTTTTATTTGAAAGAGATAATATTTAAAAATTTTATTTGTTTTGGAAAACATATGCTGAAAATTCTTAGTTCTCAGGTTTCTGGATCGAAAATTGTAGAGTTACCGTAAATTTATACAATGATCGATCTATTACCTTGTTTCTTTTTCTTCAGATGATAACACGTCATTTGTTACCATTGTTTCGTCGATGTTATTCAACAGTTTCAACACAAACTGCTCCTAGTTATGCAGCATGGCGAGAGAAACTATTGACTGGTCCAAGTTTAAAAACATTTATTGAAAATAATGGTAGTGAATATAGTGATCGAATAATCGAGCAAACTCTTCCGCCATATCTTCTACAGGATGAAGAACAAGTAAAACAAAAACGTCGTGTCTACTTTGAAGTATATGGTTGTCAAATGAATGAAAATGATACTGATATAGCCTATACATTTTTGGCTCAACATGGTGGTTATGAACGTGTATCGAATGAGCATGATGCTGATGTTGTACTGTAAGCTTTTCCCGAAGAACGATAATTTATTTACTATTACTATTGTTATTATTTTTCAGTCTGATGACATGTAGTATCCGTGAAGAAGCTGAACAGAAAATTTGGAAAAAACTAAAAGCATTGTCTGCCGTAAAACGGAATCGCATTAATGAACAACTACAAGTTGGCATTCTTGGATGTATGGCAGAACGTTTAAAAGAAAAATTAATTGAAAAAGAAAAAATTGTTGATGTTGTTTGTGGTCCAGATGCATACAGAGATTTACCACGTTTATTAGATCAATCATTAGAGACTGATGGACGAAAGGGTGTTAATGTGTTATTGTCGTTAGATGAAACGTATGTTGATGTGATAAGATAGATAGATAAGATAAGATTTTTATTTACTCAAGAGAGCAGGATATCACAAAAAATGACGCCCTTACGGTATGATCAAACAACAAAAAAAGCATTTGTATCCATAATGCGTGGTTGTAATAATATGTGTTCATTTTGTATTGTCCCATTTACAAGGAGTCGAGAACGGAGTAGGTAATTTCGACACAGAATGAAAGATAGAAAAAAAATTCATCTTCAAATGCTTTATTTTCTATTTAGACCTATGAAAAGTATTTTAGAAGAACTCAAGTATTTGGTTGATATCGGAATTAAAGATGTTACATTACTTGGACAAAATGTCAATAGTTACTGCGATGAATCCGAAACTCAAATATCATTACATACGTCAAAAACATTGAGTCGAGGATTTCGAGAAAATTATAAAACAAAAAAGAAAGGTAATTAAGTTTTGTTAAAAATAGATATTATTTCTAAAGAAGTCGATGTCTTTACGTAACTCGACGTAATGTAAATTATTGTTAATTGCCTTTGACTACATATAATCACTACTTCAAAATAATCTAATGACCTAAACGCACTAATTAGACGAACCGAAAGCCCAGTAGATAACCTTTGAGCGATTTCAATTGCAGAATGAGAGAAGGTGTGTGTTCTAGTATCAGGCTCGTAGACAGATGGATCCTCTCTTGAACTTTGAAATGAATATTCTCAATAAGTGATGAAAAAATTTACTATCGGTTTCTTTTTACATTTTCGCACACTCCGTTCTATAGATTTAATAGGAGGTTTACCAGTATTCTGACCAGTAGAGAAGTTTGCGTCAAGGTAGGAATGATATCGAAGCGCTTTTTTTTGTAAATAAAAAAAGAGAAAAAAATGCGTTTAAAACATTTCGAATGTACCTGTACTCTCAAAAAATATTGTTCTGCTTCGTTTATATATGGACTGAGTTAGAAAAGCATTTGTTCTCTAATCCTAAAGGTTTTCGGGTTCTTTTTAAAAAAAGTTCTACTGTAAGGAAAGAGACACATTATTTAAAGTTCTTTCCAGTTTATTCATCTGATCTGACAGTGCTGAAAGTTTCAAGTAATCTCATTGGATTTTGAGCGAGTTATTATTTTTTAGTTTTTGATGCTTATAACTAAAATTAAGGTATTTTTCTCAAAATTCATGTTCACCAGGTTTTCTTGCTTCTTTCTAAAAACCAACATTCCAAAAAAGCTCAGAATGATCCATAACCCATGTTTTTATGTATTAATATGATTGTAATATGTTAAATCATGTGATCTGAAAAGTTTATGGTAGTTTCAGGAAATTCTTTCATGAGTCCAAGCGGAAAACGCTGGAGATCTCGAACTTACGTAGATTTCAAGAGCGGATGTTATCCTATCTTGTCATCGCTTTGGAACGAAAAATGTAACCGTAGTTTTTAGAATTTTATTGGATATGATACACGAATTTGAAAATGACTTTTTGATGACTGGATTGGTCCCAAACTTTCAAACTGCTAAAAACTAGAGGTCTATCTTACCTATCGTTGCGAATATATTCCAAAAACAGCTGAGTACTTTCTATTTTGAAATGGATAGTATTATTCATAAAAATACTGTACGAAAGTTCGATGTAGAAAAATTTATTGATGAATTGATCAATACGAAGTGTCGTATGTACGAACTTTTTACAGAGCGACTCTAATACGTCCATACTGGATAGACCTTTGACTTCAACCTCGATCAAACATCAGATTTATACTCAGTTTTTAATGTTGAATCTGAAAGAAATCCTTTGAAAAAGAAGTTTGAGTTTTTTGAAACCGAAGCGTTTCTCGAAAATTCAGACGGGTACCTTAAGTACTTATATATGTACATAACTTACCACCATTCCAATAGCTTCTGAACTGAATAAAGGTTTTGAATCCCTTGTGAGTGTCAGGATCACATTTCGTAGTCTGACGGTTAACCCACTGCTAGAGTGGTTCGCGTGTACGAGAGCTCTTACCATCGTTGCTTCTTTATTTTATTTTTTTAAATTTATTTTTCTCTCTTTTAATTCTCAAAAAACCAGTGGCGGATCCAGCCCACAAGCGGTGCGACCGGCCGCTCGTACCTTTTAACCAAAAAACTGTTTTTTCTCAGCAGAACTTTCTGAGAATAATTTGTTTCTAAAACGACCTCACGTACTCTCTAAAAAAAAAATCCGTAGCTTACAAAACGAATATCGGTTTTGGGGATTGGTGCGAATAGAAACACAGATT
>CAJNOQ010006907.1:0-12982 GCA_905250885.1 Didymodactylos carnosus
GTCGGACAGACTAGCCAGAGTTCAGCAGACACATTTTCAGAAATAGAGCATATTAAATTTCTATGTATTTTTGAAGTAAAAACTTCTGCTCCTTTGTAATTTGTCTGATCGATTTTTCTCATAAAAAGAGATCTCAGATACTGCTAAAAGTACAGGGTAATCACTGGGGATCATGCAAACGCAATCAGAAAAAACATCTTAAAATACTGACTACTAACTATCTCATGAATGTGGCAGTCAGCGCGACTTGCGCGGACTTTGGTGACTTTAAAGTCCGGTCAAGTCCTCCCAAGTCCGCTGGACTTATCAAAGTCCGCTCAAGTCTAAAGTCCGCAGTTTCCTCCTTGGTTTTAGTGTTTTGTTTTGCTGCTCTAGAATTTCATTCTTCAACGCGTTGTCACTGTGTTGGAAAGTTCCACCTGCGAGACGCAAAGAATTTATGCTGACAAACTTTTATTACAGAAATCTGTATAAAAACTGAAAAAACATATAAATGCATCGAAGTTTCTCGTTTAAAAAACTGAAAACTTAACAACGGTCTCAAAGTTGAATCACCTATCATTCATTTGTCCGATTTCTTGCACGATTTCATTAAGCAGTTGAGCTGACATTTTGTCCGCGACAAGCTTAATCTCGAACATATCTGATGCGGAAGGAACTGTATTGTCACGAAACGATTCTAACACATGTGGTGCATAGCCGTTGAAGCTTATTATGCATTCGTCAATATCAGACAGCATACAAAGATCAAGAGCTGTGTAACCAGCGACAGTTGTGGCATCAGGATCAATGCTTGATGTCATCAACAGAAACAGTGTGACATCAGCATTCAACATTGACTGAGCTGCATAATGTAGAAGTGTTTGTCCATCATTATCCTTTACCGATACATTACCGCCCAAATCAATCAACAGTTGAACCATATTGATAGTCGAATACTGACATGCATACATCAGAAACGTTTTTCCGCAAATGCTAGTATTGACATTTATATTACTCTTGGTCAAGAGATATCGAACGTTTTCTATCGAATTGAGCTGAATCGCTTTGACGATAATATCAGCAGTGACACAGCAGTTGTTTTCTAGAAGAATATCAATGATGTCGATATTAGAATCTCTCTCGATAGCTTTTATTAAACATGACTCGTTGGCATTGTTGTATTTTAACAGATGTCGAATGATCGTAGGTATATTGAATCGACACGCAGGAACAAGGAGTGAATCGTTGTGGACTGGCGAACTTCCCTTATCCAGTAGATAAACTACCATCTGATTTATATATTCGTTAGGTGTATCTATGTCGGCTTTGCTCAGAAATTGATATATTGCTCTCGAACCATGTTGTTTGATATCGAAATTATTTTGAATCAGTGCCTGTACTATTTCATATTGTCTATTCTCTACAGATTTCATCAACGCTAATTCTAATGTTGTTTCTCCTGAATCACTGACATGATTGACATTTGCTCCATGATCGAGGAGAAGTTGAATACAATTGAGATTCGATTGGCGTATTGCACAGAATATTGGAGATTCGTTTTTATAACAATCTGTCCGGTTGACATCTACTAGAACCTCTTCGACCAGGTATTTGACAATCGGCCATTGTTGTTTATTGATGGCAGCTAACAAAGGCGTGAAACCAGTTTTAGCATCGTTCGAATCTTTATGCGTTATGCAATAATGCAATAGAATTCGAACTATACCGACTGTACCAAACGTACAGGCGTGGATTAGCAACTGATGTTGTTCCACCATCTCCAATAATTGAGCATTTTCAAGATAAAAATATTCAACTAATTCACAATCATGATCGCGAATAGCCGTATCGATTTTATCTATTAAGTTTTTCATTATTCAAGTCTCTCAGAATAAATTCTACTAAAACAAACAGACAGTACTAAAGGCTATCACCCGCTCTTTTATTCCACTATTTACAACTTGGGAAAAAACGTTAAGTGTATTATGGAAGTTTTCTTTTCTGTCCTCTTCCACGAACCGAAAACAAATAAAACAGAGCATAAGTCAAATGTCACAGAACAAATTTCTACCATATAGAATTCAAAATTTGTCTGTGTTTGTATAGAACCAGCGCTTACCTTAAATCTTGATTTAGTTTCACTAAGTGTACGCCTTTCAAAATAAGTATATACAGTGCGTCCCAAAAGTCCCTTGTGGAAAATATTTTTGAATTATTCCTGTTTCATTGAACTTAATCAATATTTTTTTTCATATGATGCATAACACTGTCAAATTTTTATTGATATGAGAACAGCCTACAAATATTGCTCAAAGATATCACCTTGGACAGAAATACAAAAATCCATTCTTTTGCGGATTTCCGAAAAAACATTGCACAATGTTTCTGTTTTTATCGCTTTGATTTCTCGAGTTATTCTCGTCTTTAAATCATCAATATCGTGCACTCTCGTTTTATAAATGTCCGTTTTGACATGACCCATAAAAAGAAATCCAACGGGGTGAGGTCTGGTGATCTCGGAGCCCACGAAATGGGTCCACCTCTTCCAATACATCGACTAGGGAACTTGTTGTTGAGCCACGAACGAACTGCCTTTGAGAAATGTACCGGGACGCCATCTTGTTAGAAAATTTGGGCAAGAGAATTTCAACCATTTCGACACGTAAATCTTTATCTTCGTCGTAGATTTGTTGTGTTAAATGTATCTTGTACGGCTTGTATCCCAATATCTGACGCATTTTACGATGAACAACTGATTTCGACATATTCATTTCTTGGGAAACGGCACGAATACTGTTCATCGGCTTGTTTGTCAAAACTTCAGCGATTTGATCTTGTTTCTCTGTGGTTGCTGATGGTGGCCTTCCTGACCGACCATGCACCGAACCGGTTTCAAGAAATTTTGCATAAAGACTTCTCATAGTGTTCTCTGAAGGAATAGCAGACACGTTTTCCCGTTGTAAATGTCTCCTGACGGCTGTGGTAGACTCTAACTTAGCCATTAATACCACGATTTGAATTCGTAACTGTAAATTGATCGACATACTGTTTTACTGAAATAACATACCGTGCATAAATTGTCCACTATCATCCAGAAGAGTATTGGAACACTTTGCAACCAACAAGTAACCAGCGCTATAATTTATTAAAAGATGTAGCTAAAAGTATATCTTTCAAATGCAGTTCTTGCATAGTCTTCTATGAGGTCATGTCAAAACGAACATTTATAAAACGAGAGTGTACGATATTGATGATTTAAAGACGAGAATAACTCGAGAAATCAAAGCGATAAAAACAGAAACATTGTGCAATGTTTTTTCGGAAATCCGCAAAAGAATGGATTTTTGTATTTCTGTCCAAGGTGATATCTTTGAGCAATATTTGTAGGCTGTTCTCATATCAATAAAAATTTGACAGTGTTATGCATCATATGAAAAAAAATATTGATTAAGTTCAATGAAACAGGAATAATTCAAAAATATTTTCCACAAGGGACTTTTGGGACACTGTGCTTCTGTTTATAGTGCATTTATGCTTTTTATCTGTACAACAAAAAGATTTGAAAAAAAGAAACGTCCATTTTATTTTTCTAACTTAGCATTCTCTTTATTTAAAATGTGCTTATCTCTTGTGCGTTTGTGTTGTCAATCTTTCAAAACGCTCTTATTTCTTTTTTATTCTCTCATTCGATGTAAATATAGTTATCTAATATTTTTCTTCTCTCAGCTGTTTTTTGCTTATCTATGTGATGTGTTTTTGTGCTCTTACCAATAATAATGAGAACCTATTCTCTCTTTTAGTGGACAAATAAATATTTTATTCTTCTCTTAATAAATAACTTATAAACAACAAGGAAGTTATTGAACTGTCCATATTTGAATATCACAGAAACTTCCGATTCAAAAGGTTTTACTTTGGAACAGTTATAAGGATTTTACAAAGTCGGAAACGATGATTCTCATGAAAAAGACTAAAAGTTCATTTTCATTTGATAGAATAAATGCGAAGTCTCGTTTCGACTTAAGGCAAACGTTAAATCCTAATACATTCCATGAAACATATAAATTGCGACGTTTATATTTCTACAAAAGCTGCGCATAAGTGAAGATAGAAAAGGCGAGAAGAACAAAAGGAAAGGAAAACACAGAAGAACAGTACACAGATGATGGAAATGGTTTTCGAGTGTTCCTAAAATCTTTTCTCGACGTATTTTAATTTTGTATGGTATTATACGCCTAGAAAAGCCAAATATTTGAATTAAAATATCAGTGAACGTATGGAGCTGAATCTTAAATTGAAAATCGTGGAACATGATTTATAGTCCAAAACCAGCGCGATCATACTCGCTCTCTGCGCATTTCAACGAAATAATGTTCAGTATTTATTGTCCAGAAAATTCGTTCTAATTTCGTCGTTTTTTAGTTCTTGATGAGGAAGGTTATTTTTAACAATACATTATTTTTTCTCTCCAGTTCAGTTCGGTTTTCCAACTATTTCAAGCACATCCGACGCACTTCTTCTTCTGACGCGCCGCATTTATAATAATCTTGAAAAGGGCACGGATAGTATCATGATAGTTTAACCCTTTCGTGCCTTTGGCTCAGAACTCAACCTCTATGTAATAAAAATATCATATTCGAAATCAGGATCAAAAATCGAATCGATAGATGTGTATCTCTGTCCTATCCGAGTACTTTAGGAGGGCCTGAAAGTTGACTGTTTTTGAAAAGGGTCTTCAAAGATAGGCTTCGTACTCAAAGAGAAAGATAGATATACACCTTATTCTTTTTTCATTGGATTAATCAGCCCTTTAACTTCATTTTTATCTATAATGCAAGAACTTTTTGTTCTGTTTTGCCTTCAGAAAATGTATCAGTAGAATATGACTTTTTTAGTGAACAAATATGGGATTCTATTTTTTTATGCTTTACACGAGAAGAGTCTTGAAATTTTTTCGGCTGTTATGTCATGTAATGGTGGGCTGACCTAAATGGAAGTACCGTTCGGTCCTTTCTTTAGAAGTTCCAAAGTTTTTTCTCTAAAATACGAAAGGCTTAAGAGTGAGCCTTTAAAAAAGTGACGCAAGTGGGATAGTGAGCCATCTTAGGAGCTGGTGATTTTAACTGGCTGTGGCAGAATTCGATAAGTCTGAGAATAATTGATATCCTCGAGTTACGAAGATATCAGGGACAGTTATTTCCTTGTGAGTCAGAATCCTAAACAACACATTTATGCTTATCAAAAGATTGTTGGTACCAGCGGGTAAGAAGAATAAATGTGTAAATGAATTCTACAAATAAAAGTAAAAGAAGTTTTATTTTTCATCGAATAGTTGGCTCGGACAGACTTCATAGACTGAAACGAGTCTTTCGGACCTACCTTCAAGGTAAACCGAACTACTGGACCACCAGCATTTAGCAAACATTTGTATCCTAAATTCTGCTGGTGTCAGCAATGGTTGTACAGTGATCAAACCAGGTTTTTTAGGACACTGTAGTTTACTAAATTCTGACGAAGATCTGTAAGCAAAGTAAGCTCAATGTATGAATCCTAAATTCTGCTAGGTGAAAAACTTTAGCGCAAAATCGACTTTTTTATACGGAGAACCGAATCGGTTCAAATTTTTTTTCTGAAGAGCTTATTATATGAATCGACGGTCAGCAAAGTATCTCTTGATTCAAATCACTTTTCGCATTTTGGCACGAATAGTGGCGCCACTTAAAACGCTACTATTCGTCCCAAAATGCGAAAAGTGATTTGAATCAAGAGATACTTTGCTGACCGTCGATTCATATAATAAGCTCTTCAGAAAAAAAATTTGAACCGATTCGGTTCTCCGTATAAAAAGTCGATTTTGCGCTAATGTTCTTACAGGAGTATATGTCCGTCAGAATTTAGCGACATACAACAGAGTTTAGGACCCTAAATTCTGGTGTGTCATCCATCATTCAGAAAAACTTTGCGAAACAGGCACATCTTTTCTTTGCAGTGGGAGCCGGGTTGTGAGAGTAAGTCACTAAGAAACATCCCGTCAGGATTTAAGGTCAAACAGATTGCTAAATTCCGGAGGAAATCTAAATTTCTAGTTTAAACGTAACTCTGACAATCGTCGACCGACCCGAACACTTATCCATCTTTTACACGAACATACAATACATGAATATTTTCAAGTAACCACCTGGAAAAATCAGTAATGTCAATCGTTTTCTTTATCGATTATCTTCGAGAAGACGGCAGCTTTGGACGATGTTTCATTTACCAGGAAGAGTACACACCTCGCACAATCCCACGGTTCTTAGAATTTGGCTCATCGTGAACAAACGAAGCACAGAAAAAGATCATGTAATTATAAAAATATACTGTTCAGTTCGATGGGATAGAGCAAAAGAGAAGAAGAATAAAATTCTCCAGAATAGCGACTTCTACATATATAAACCCCTAGAAAATTCAGACGCGAAATTCTGAGAAAACTAAAAAGCTAAGATACAGTATAATAAATGAGTTTTCAGTAACGGTTATAGCGTAATCACAAAAATTGTAAACATCCATGAAGATCCCAACTGATTAAACATGTCTCTCTCATCATCACTTGCAGACTTCACAATATCCGTTTCACATGCGATTTGTGTACCTTGAATTTTATTCAACATAATGTGTCGCGTAATAGGTGAACTAGTTTCACATACAGCTATTTCATAACCCTTCTGTTTACATCGTTCAATTGTCGAACGTATAGTCCATATAATCAATCCTTTTCCTTCGTAGCCGTCGGCTGTTGCCATTAGATCAAAATCAACAATTTTAGTAGTGGTACCGATAATAGTCTTCTTCTTCATTTCGAATGTATCCCAGAGTTTCTTGGATATCGATTTTATTGAATCTCTGTATGAATTTGTGGGCAATCCTTTAAGATCAATGGTGGTCTCAGAATCATGTGAGATTACTACACAAACAATTTTATTTGTTTTCTTTTCTATTACCATTAGTGAAAGATTTTCTGGGATGACGACTGACAATAATTTATCTTGGTATGGTTTAATAATGTATGAACCAACATTGTTGACATTATACAAAAGTCTTTGTGTAAAGGCACGCGTTAATAATTCCACTGCTTCTTGTTGTCGTGATTCGTTTAGAATGTTCATGATGAACTCATCTGTTTCTTGGTAGAATGATGAAAGAGACATGATAACTCTAAAAATGGTCTTTAAGTTCCGGTTATATTCTAAAATACAGTCAAAGTCAACTAGTAAACGGTTGATGAAGTATAAGCCTTGAGACCCTGTGAGCACATTGAACATTTAAGTTTTAAAAGACCTTTCAAACTTCTACTACTGTTTAAAATCAAGGTGCCTTAACGATGAGAGACCAAAAGGAAATGAAGAATAAATTATTAAAGTATTGTAGGAAAAACAGTTCAAAGGCACTGAAGCGATCACGTCTATTTCTAGAGACGATGTTCACTTGTAAGACGAAAAGTCGCATACAAACACCTTTTCCTAAGAATAATAAAAAGGCACTTAGCAATAATTAAGAAGAGATAAAAATATATTATTTTTGTTGCTCGGTATACTTTTCACCTTTGTATTCATTGATAAGATATGGCTTCAACTAAAAAATTGTCAAAGATATATTAGTCTTATTTTATTTTTAATAAAACTAACTGTTTGAGAAATGCACGCTGTGCGAAACGTGTGACGTTGCATATCTGTGATGCCCAGACCAAATGTCAAGCCCCATGGTTATCTGAGATCGATCGAATAGATACGAACTATTCTCGTCCGGCAACCGCATCTATGTTTTAACTTTTGAGCAACATTTCATTACAAATATCAAAGACGATAGATGTTCACCTCGAATATTTAAGACAATGAGACCGAACTTAACTAGTTACTATTGCCGCCGAAAGCGAATGGCAGCAATAGTAACTGGTGTTGCAATAGAACTCTGTTGTTTTTTGAATAATTGGAGAACGCGACGCGCTAATGAGTAGTGTTTTTTGCTAGCGTGTAGCTACGATCGAAACACACCAAAGCGTGATAAAAAGAAAATTTTCAATTAATTTTCGTTTAGAAAAGTTCCGATGGGTTTTCGGCCAAAATGTATCCATCTTGTAGCCCAGGATCTGTTCTACAAAGCCATGAAAAGCTCTTATTGCGAAGTACCCAAATAACTGTTTTATAGAGAACATTTATCTTTAAATCATATTTATGCCCTCATCATATTCCACCCTGACATTTTCCAACGTTCGAGTGTTTTGGGTAGGAAAATTTTCAGAAAGTATCGAGCAAGGACTCACAATACTGTCGTCGACTCATTCATATCGACGTAGTTGCATTTTAAGAGTGGTGTGCACTTCGGGTATTATTTACAGGAACAACAAGGTTGAGATATGAGTCGTGCTTCACGCACAAAGAAACAAGTTTCGTTCTCCTTGTTATCTTCTGCACGTAATTATGGAGGGAAAGAAAGAGCAGTGCACATAATTACTTTCACTTTGTGTCTCCGGTTGGCAGACGCAACGGAGATAAGCGAGAAGAAGTAGCGATATCGAAAAGCCAACACTGATATCGCACATATTATTATCCGTTCAAAAAAAAGAGTGGTCCCCGAAATCTTTTAAATAACTTTTCAATGAATCTTGCGGTTTTCAGCATTCGACAGAGGTCACTTTAGGAAGTAGACCTATTAAAAAAATTAAGGCTTCGGCCCAGGTTTGACATGGTAAGCCATGCCAAGCAAAATGCCCAAGCTTGCCACTCCTAGGCTAAACAACGCATTTTGCGTTCCGAGCCGTCAGCTGGAACCATCACATCGTTCCCTTTCAAGCTATGCACCATTCAGGTTTTCATTCCCAATGGTTGAGGAGTTACAGAGGTCCCACTTAGCACTCAGCATCGAATTCTCACTCAGCACTCAGCATCAATGTGGCCCACTCCGGACGTCCGAAAAAGTCGTAACTGTTGGAGAAAATTGAGAAAGCTCAACTTTTATAAAATAAAAAAGTCATATTTGGAATTAGGATCAAAAAACGAACCAAATGAGATGTATCTCTATCCTATCCGAGAACTTATGATTTTTATCGAATTTTCACGTTGAAAAATCATCGTTATTTTCAGAATATTTTTATTCCATGGAAGTTGAGCTTTGTTGGAGAAAATTGAGAATTACGACTTTTTCGGATGTCCATGGTAGACAGGCGTTTACATCCGATATCGATCTAATATTATTTGTTAACTCAGTTTTCAACGCTGAATGAGAAAAAAATAATTTGAACGTTCCGGTCAAAAATCCAAGTCGAAAAATTTAATGTTTTTGAACATCATCGTTTTTCTGAGTTTTGATGTCGTTCGATTTTTCTCGATTTTTCTACATGAAAGAAACATTTCGAAAAATTAAACATTGCATATTCCTCATCAGCCTAAAAAACTCTATTGAATGGCGGAAAAAATGTAGAACTGCTCGCGCTAATTTCTATGTCATTTTGTCTGGACACATGGCATAGGCGAAATCACTGTTGTTCAACAATTAATTTTCAACAATCACGGCACGTTGGAGTTTTCTTAGTTAAGTGCTTTTCTTCAGAGTGCATTCTGCTCTCATAATACTCGCAAGTTTTCACATTATTAAAAGAGAGAAGATGAGGGACGCTTTTCACTTCGAGATTGTATCTTACCTTTTTGATAATATTTTTTGAAATGTTAAGCCATATTTGAAGTGTAGAAATCTTGTGATAGAAAGATCTAAATCAAGCAGTTAAGTTTGACTAACGTGCGTGTAGATAAAATTTTATTGCAAGGCTCAGCTGGACGAGAACGCACATCATTTTGCGGAGATGATTCTTTTCTACATTTCAACACTTGTGTATGAGTTATTTTTCCTTTATATATTTTCTGTATTATTTTTACACACAGAATTTGTTTACAAATTAATACAAATTCAATTTTCAGTATTACTCTAAAGTGAGACTTTGAATGAAAAAGCTTAGTATAAAAAACTTGTAGAAAATTCTTCGGGTTTCCAAAATCTCTATTTACTTTTTTTCGTATGCGTTTAGATCAAAGAAATCTACCTATTCTTCACAGTTTTGGGTTGGAAACTATAAAGGGAGATGGACTATAGATTATCACATAGCTGATCATGGGGGCAATGTTTATTTTCTTTCTCAGATCGCAAAAAGTTTAACTGATGACGAAACCACTCCAACTGTCCGATCGCTTTTCTCACGTAACACAGTGGACATTAGGTAATCGAGTGTGCTGAATCCGAATATCATAATGGTATGGCATCTAGACCTTCAGAGACCGGTTTTCTAGAAAACGAGTTTTTCAGAAACTCTAAAAGATAATCAAAACCTTTCTTAACGAGGCATGCTTGTAGCCCGCACATTTCTGATTAAAAAGAGACATTTCCCAGCTCTACACGACCTTTCGCTGCGAAGTTAGAGAATTTACAAGAAAAGTCCTGAATGTTCATTGTCAGCTCAAAGCTCCAGAAATAAGAATAAAGCAATTCAGGGCTTTTCTTGTAAATTCTCTAACTTCGCAGCGAAAGGTCGTGTAGAGCTGGGAAATGTCTCATTTTAATCAGAAATTTGCGAACTACAAGCATGCTTCGTTAAGAAAGGTTTTGATTATCATTTAGAGTTTCTGAAAAACTGGTTTTCTAGAAAACCGGTCTCTGAAGGTCTAGATGCCATACCACTATGATATTCGGATTCAGCACACTCGATTACCTATTGTCCACTGTGTTTCGTGAAAATAGCGATCGGACAGTTGGAGTTGCTTCCTCGTGAGCCAATTTTGTCAAAATCCACTATTTCTCGTACGTCCATCTATACAGTACAACTGTCTAGGCTGTAACTTATCGAACATTTAAAAAAATAAAAAAATAAAGTAAAAAATAGATTTGTATTTATTATTCAATACAAATACTCCCTGATTTTAGCGACTAAACCATCATGTCAAATACAGCAACAAATCATTCCAGTAAGCATTCTGTGATCAATAATAAAAGCTTTCGTATTTATAAGATTTTCTATTCAATACATCCGTTAATCAATAGGTACTCGCACTTTCATATGTTTATTCATACAACTCAACTATCGAAAGTCGAAAGGAGCACGGGGAGTGGGAGAGACCTCATTTTTATTTTTATTTCTATATTTGCTATGGGATGAAAATATTATGCATCTGTTGTTTAGCATCCCATGTCGTTCGGACCGGTCCAAAACCGTCGACTAATCGTGGTTAACTGTGAGGTCAAGTGTGAGGTTAACCGTTCGGTAGTCTTCGGTTAATCGCCTAAACCGTCAATTAACTGCGGTTAACCACTGGTTAACTGGATATGAGCACAATTAACGGACCGTTTTGTCATTCTACCTCGAATGGAAATAGCTCGCCGTGGGCGAACGACATGTATACCAACATCGTTTATCATCGCACTCATACAAGCATCTTGTAAATGTGGAAAGAGAAGACTTTCTTCTCCACATTTACCGAAGATAAGAAAAAAAATTTATTTTCTCAAATATTACTTACCGTTCATTTCCATTTTCAGATAAACTTAAAGAAAAGAAAAAATTGTTTAGTTCAAATAATACTTACTGTTCATGTTGGTGTTGAAAGTGGTCTGAATGAAACAAAAGAAAATTTATATCAAATAGTACCGACCATTCATTTTATGTTGAGATTGAGCTAAATAAAAGGAAAAAAATTTTTATTCCAAATAATATTTACTTTTCAGTTCAATGTGAAAACTGATCTGAATAGGAGAACAAAGATAATTTATATAAGAAAAAACGCACTGTTCATTCAATATTGAGATCGGCTGAAATAAAAGATGAAAAAAGATTATTTATAAAAAAATACTCATGGTTTAGTTTGTTGCAAAATCGCCGATTAACGGCCGATTCTGTTTTGAACTGTCCGTTGATCGATGGTTAAAATTTCAACCGTCAGCTGACTACGTTTACTCGGTGATTTTTTCAATAACCGCGGTTGATCGGGGGTTTTGACGGAAAAAAGACGAGATGGAATTTTTATGATGTTAATTTATGCTATTGTTTCTGGGAATGTTTTTTTTTCTTTTATAGATTCTTCACTGATCTATCTGAATATTTATCATGATAGTTCACATGATATACTTTGTATACGAGGGTAGTAATAGAACCAGGACAAATATGTGGTTCGCATTCAATTAGAGCTTTAGTTATATGAATATGTTATTGTAGAAGACGGTTTTTGGATAACCATTTCCGGGATTATCTTCCGACTGATCTCGTCCATTTGCAAATCGGCGAATCCATTGAGCAACTGTATGATACAAAACAACATCATGACCATATAAGCAGTAGTTAATTCTCCATAAATTTGTGTAGCTGTTAAATCTGATAACGACGGAGTTTTATATAAAATATAATACATTTAGTTTATATTACAATCTTACATTGTTTTACAATTGTATTTTTCTTTCGGTCGACAATATCAATTTTATCAATATTTTAATGGCTACGAATTTATTATTGAATGCTAATAGTTTTTGTATGATTGTTTTTTCAAATCAGAAATTCAGTTGAGCAAGCATTTTTCGAATATGATTATTTTTGTGAGATAGACGTTCAATGCTATTTTTTTCCATTAATTTTCCTTAACTACCTCAATGGATCAATTAAAACCTAGAACATATCTTTTCTTTAGCAAAGGAGGGAAGCGGATAAAGCGGTTTTGTGGCCTCAATTTTTTCGAATAAAAATTACATGGTTGAAATCAGCATCAAATTCTGAACAAAAATGTCGCTTCAGATTTTCAAAAAACTCACTTTCATTTTTCTCAAAAATTTTAAGGCTGAGGTCCCCCTTTGCAACATCGAAAATTTTTTTTCTTGAAAGTGGTTACGTGACACATCACTAGACGCAGAATTTAACGCTAATAACGAATATGAGGTCAAAATCTGGGAAAAACTTGTCCTTGACCGAGAAAACCGCCATCTATCGAAAAGT
>CAJNOQ010006908.1:0-12981 GCA_905250885.1 Didymodactylos carnosus
AATAATTGAATAATCTAAAGCGACTTATTAACTGAACTTATTTTAGTCTATGTCAACGTATAATATATAAAAGTTTTGAGGCGTAACCAATAACCTTATACTAAGCCTTACCTGATTTGAAAACGTTTCGCCGCCCCCGCATTCAACAAAGTGCGGTGCACCCATTTGAGATTCTATTAGACATTTCAGAGTGAACGTTAATGGCATGTCTAAAACTTTTTTTGTGTTGAAACTAGGAAAATTTTTCGAATAGTTTCAGTTATAAGAGCTCGAAATTTCCTTGATCGATTGTGACAGAAAATTAAAAATATTGAGTCTTCTTTGTTCAAAACTAAGGAATAACGATCAAATCAATGTCACGCTTTTCAGATCGTCAGAAAATGTAACGGCTCCACAACTAAATAAATTAAATCTTCCTATTATTAATACATTCTCTATTTAAAAGCGCTTAAGACGAACTAAAATTTGCTCAAAAAGTTTTTCGAACGAGTCAGCCAAAAAACTTTCGATTGGCAACTGGAACCCACAGATCTCCACTATTGGTCTTATCTTCAGTCAAGGCCAAAGTAACGATGCTGCCTTGTGAAAAGAAATAGTTTTCGAATACTGCTATTGCAGATGTTTCGCGGAGACAGTTAGCTACCCTTGTCAATAAAACTGAATTTTTCTAGATGCTGTACGTGATAATATACATGTAAAAAATTTATTAATATGTTTGGAAAGGAAAAAATTATTGATTTCTGGTAAATATCTTAAAACGGCAGTACGAACTATAGAATCTTGGATGAAAACTTCATCAGCACCAGATATAAATGAACTACAAGAATTTAATGATTTATTAATTCGTGACTATAAAATAACGTTGGAACGTTACATAAAAGAATTTGAAGATAATCAAGATTTTCAAGATACAGTAACGTTAACTGATTGTGGTATTCAAAAAATAAAACAGAAATCGTGGCGTTATATCAATCGTAGTTCTGCCAATGGTATAAGTGTGTCGATTTTATGCCAATAGATATTAAAAAAAACTTTTACACCAATGTTGGCAAAAACACTGATTTTTTATACCAATATTGGTATATAAAACAGGAGTTATATAATTGGCATAAAAATTCGTTTTCTTACACCAATCTAATCAGTTCAGCAGCAAGTCAACTGTTTTTTTCTAAATACTGTAAAATATTTGATATATTGTACTGCATCGATTTTTCACTGCATGGAGTCGGAACAACTTATATATCAAATAGTTTCGCTGTGATCAGTCACACAGTCGAAGGTATTAGTGTACTTACGACAATACCTTCTGTTTTTTCAACTCTTACACCAATGGTGTAAGTATTTTTCGTTTATACCAATATTGGTGTAAACATTTTTTTTTATATCCACTGGCATAAGTGCCATTGGCAGAAGTACGATTGGTATAACGCCGCGACACCATAAAACAATTACATGATTGGATTCGAGAACTAAAATCAGAAATGTTAAAAATGAACCACACTCCAAAAGAAGATATACTTCAAGAACTTAATAAGCTTAAACCTCATTTTTGCTTTGACTTAGAAATTATTTGGTATTTGAGTAATATCGACTCTTTTTGTTCCTTACATGGCTACGCTCAACCGAGAAACGTTTTTCTATGACCAAATAAATATGTATTTTTTAAAAATTCTCAGGTTGAACGAAAACTGCACCAGTTCAGTAAAAAGCTTACTGATCTTCAAGATATTGCTGTTCTTCGAGAAAGTTAACTTTTTTCAAAAAAAACCAAAATTTAATGTAGAAAAAAGTCTGAATACCGAGTTTTATAAAAAAATCTATCTTACTTCGTAAACATTTTTTTTTGATACGTCGATCAAAGGATTCATCATTTTGTACGCTACAGAAACTTATTTATATACAGGTTTCTTCACGCTTGCTGTGTTGCTCAAGTGATGGAAAGACATAGTTGTCGATCTTTTAGCTCAAAATCAACCAGCACCTGATATACATGATTTTTTACGTAGTGATTGGCGTCAACCTTATACCGAAAACCTGCTATCTGATTCCGATAATTTATTTACAATTGATACACCAGGTATGTTCAATAACAAATATATTGTATCATTTTTTAGAAAAAAAGACAGGTATACTTTCAATTAATCTAACAATATAGACAAAAGCTTGTACACTGATGGGTTTTTGCTAATGATTTCAGAAATGTTATCGACTTTCTTGCATACATTCGCGAAAAGCAAATACTAAAGAGAAGGATATTAGAATCAAAAAGGAGAGCTGAGAGGTATTTATTGTGTAAGCTACTCTAATTTATCTTGTACCTTTGCGTGCTTATTGAACTATTGTTACTAAATTCAGAGCGTTTGTTTCGATTGCTGAAATGAAGTATTCTTCAAACAAATAATTTCCCTGACCAGGCTAATTTTCAACGAAAAGTAAATCAGATTCGATAATCTTCTCTCTCGAACAATCAATCATTCTGGAGTAGGAGATCATCCCTGAATAGAAAACGATGCTGACGATAAAACATCAAGGTAGTGTTCTGTTCTAAAGTTTTTTTGAACATTAAAAAACGCTATAAACAACTTTGAGGTTCTGCAAAACTGAAGGTTTATAATTCTGCTTCAAAGAAAAAGTAGGCGTTTCAAACTTGGATCTTCACAAAACGGTATTAATGTATATGAAAGTGGATTGGAAAAGATTTATCGATTCTCTAAAGTGCTTCTGGTTTCTTATGTCGTACGAATAATTAAAAAGTAGTTTTCATCAGTTTTTCCGACTTTATAGCAGGCCAAGGTTTTTAATTTTGTCTCCTTGAAGACTATTATGATTATTCATTTACTTAACTAATTGACAGCTGCTATTTTGTTATCGGAATCATTATCAGCAATATATAATGTAATATATTCAATGGTACGACCATCAACAACCCTTCAAAATGTACAAACTTATAATCTATTAACAGACAATCAGCTGATAAACAGTACCGATAGTTTCGCAGTTGCTCCTGAGCAAGAAAGTATGTTGAAAGTCAAAATCTATATTTTTTTGAAAAAAGTTGCTACAGAACTCAGTCAAAAGTTGTTTCGATTTTGGACCATTCCAGATGATCCGACGGTAGCAAAAAAATTTTTTGAACCATTCGACCCTGTCCACGGATTGGAAAAAAGTATTCAGACTGTCCGAAAATACGGTTATGATTCTGACTCGTCTTTTTCCTAGACGTTTTGGACGAGTTTTTTGATCCACCCGGATGGTTCGACTACCCATTGAGTAGAGTCGGGATCATCGTGGATGACCCAATGCAGTAGAATCCTTGATTGCCCGTTTTTCGATAGTCTGGAATGAGTTAACTATGACTTATCGAAAAATTTGAAACTATGGGAATTCTGTTCGAAATTGTAATACATAAAAACAAGCTTCTTACGATCAAAACTTCAAAACTTTTTTTCGAAGTGGTTCTTTTCTTACTACCTATCCTAGAAAATTAAAAGAGATTGTTTGGTGGGTCTGAAGACTCATCAGAAATGTTGAGTGATTAATAAATAAGTAATAAATCAGTCAATTAATAAAACTGATCAGCCGGGATAATCCAAAAACGATTGGTCGAGGATGATACGAGATATCGAAAGAAAGAAAGGTTATCCAAAATATCCGAAAAACGGCGATGTTATCCAACCGGTCAACTTATTTTGATAATCTCTGCCCGTCAAAGAAATGTAGTGTCTCAGATAATCGGAACAGTAAAACCCGTGATATCCAATAATATAAAAATCATCCCGGATTTGTTGAAAAGATTGTCTATAAATCTCGATTTTCTCTACCAGAAGTCAGTTACTATGCAATATAAATATGATTCAAAGGTACACGATTAGACTCAGTTTTTGATGGAGAATCCGAATATATCAAATTCAAAAAATTGTGAACGGAAGGGGGCAAAATCTCAAGTTTTCTCAGAGTGATGCAAATTTTTTGTTTTCTCGGTTTTCTTAGTATTTTGAGAATTTCTCCTCCAAAACTTAATTGGATTCGAATAAAACTTATAAGAAACGAGAGAATACATGCATTCCAAATTGAGACCACTTTTTAAATTTGATTAATAATCATCACAAAAAAGTGGTCTCAATCATGAAGCGTCGAAGCAGTAGTACTCTCTATCGGAATTACTCATTAGCAATTATATTCAAACATGTCTACTCCGGTCGAATTCAACGCTACCACATAACGCTGTCCTTCAATGATATTAGACGATTATTCGTACATCCAAGGTCGTCAAACGAACGAGAAAATTTATTTAAAACTTATACGTGGCGAAGATCATAAAACTTTTAATTATCATTATCGTATACATACATGTAATTCGACTAATAGTAAAACACACATCACCACAATAAACTGAAATAATGTATGTTCATACAACAAGTTGTAATCGTGATCTCATCAAAATATCACTAAGAAAATTTCATAAAAATCTTGTCAATCATGCAAAAAATACACATTAAATATGATCGTGTGCCGAGCTCAAGTTCACAAATGAAGAAGAATTATATACATACAATATAAGATTTCTCGATCCAATCAGCTCATTTTTCTGACACATGTTCACGATTAACGGGCAATAGATTCAGAATTGTAGAACTTAATACAGCGGCTAATTTAAATCGCATTTTATTAAAATTATCTAGTTCGACGTTTCGACAACATATTTGTCATTATCAGAATCAATATGTGCCAGGAGAGATATAAACATAAGCCTGGAGTTGATATATATTGTTGAAACGTCGAACTAAAGCGGCAAACAAAAGTTTAGGATCACTTTTATTTTGGAGTTTTCTCGTGAACTTAAAGTAGCTAGAATAAAGTCGAGAACAGATTTATGTAGAGAATATCTTAGACTATCTAAGCATGTAAGAAAAAAGATTTCCATTTAAGTTTAGCAAGTTTAAAAAAGATAAAATTTTAAAAATCTAAAAGCCTTAAATTGTCAACTTTTTTACAGTCAGTTAAAAGTCATTTTCGACTATTCAGCAAAATAGAGTAGACTTTTTTCGTCAAAATGAGACGTTGTACGACTCGGTGCGACCTTTCTTCAATGAATTATGAATTTTTCTCGGAATACACAGACGTCTTTTTTTATACTGAAAAATGCACGTTTTTAACGATCTTCTAGCATTTTTCTGTATGGTGTTTTCCAAGAAAAATTAATAACTCATTGAAAAAAGGTCGTACCGAGTCGTACAACGTCTCATTTTGACGAAAAAGTCTGCTCTATTTTGCTGAATGATCGAAAATTACTTTTAACTGACTTTAAAAAAAGTTGAAAATTTAAGGTTTTTAAATTTTTAAAATTTTATCTTTTTTAAACTTGCTAAACTTAAATAGAAATTTTCTTCTCACATGCTTAGATACTCTAAGGTATTCTCTACATAAATCTGTTCTCGGATTTATTCTAGCTACTGTACTTCACGAGAAAATTCAAAAATAAAGGTGATCCTAAACTTTTGTCTGCCACTTTAGTTTTAATAAAATGCGATTTAAATTAACTATTGTATTAATTTCTACAATTCTTTCATTTTTCTGAATTTTTCTCTCTTAATTCGAATATGTATATAATTCTCTATTAACGTGCACCAAGTGACACTAATGGTATTACCATGAGGAATGTCACATCTCTAAAACAAGAAGTTTAAATAAGTACACAAGTATATCAATAACGATTATATAAAAATGTACTTAGCGAACCAAAGAGTGAGTAATAGATAAGAAAAAACATGAAAGGCAAAAGGTTGCTCTAGATATATAGAACATCTAAAAACGTACGTACATGTTTACATCAGTAAAGGAGAGAAAAAAATTATTTTGCGTCTGATAAAAAGAAAAAGTGTATAGACCATTAGATTTTTTTCTTTCTTAACTGGAAAAAAAATGAGAGAAAAGCGAAATAACATGTTTAAATAGAAACACAGAATTACATCTACAGATATACGTATGAAAAAAGAAAATCGTTTTGTATGTTTACAACATTTCTGAACTGACAAATTACATAAAACGTGATCTAGTTTTGAGTGAAAGTACTGAGAATATATACAGAATGTTTCCACAGAGTTCAGTGGCACAAACAACAAAAAACTTTCCAACAGATAGTTTAAAATCATTATTAGAAAATACAGAATTATTCAATCTAATATTTCAGACCTCCAGTAAAAGTCATGATGACGATGTAAATAATAATAATAATAATAATAATTATGGTAAGTTTTCAAATCCATTTTTATCCTATGTAGGGGAACGTTTCAAAATGTATTCCGGTCGATCGGTCGCTATTCCTCTATTCCGCAATTCCGCTATTCCCCGACTATTCCTCTCTTATTCTTCTGTCATTCCTCTATTCCCCAATTATTCCTCTATTATAGAATTTAAATTCTAATTTATTTTATTTTATTTTGTATTCGGTTTCTTTGATTGTATTGTTGATACATACATCGGCACATATATACTTCCAATGTGTTCGTTTTTTTAACAGACATCTTTATAAGAGTAGACATTTTTCTGTTTAAAGAAAGTAACAAATTTTATATTTTCATCAAATGTTCATCTTTTTTACATTCAAGGAGGCGAGTGCTCACTGTAAACTTAATTCGTATTGCATCAACTTCGCGAACTAACATTACACTAATTAGAATAGACCCATTTCCATCTTTTATGCTAGTTTAAAGTGCACGAGTTGTACACTATGGTGGTCTATTTTTTAGAAAAGGATCCCTTTTAGTCTTTGAGAAATATGACTGTGAATATGGTTAATTATTGTTTAAAAAAGCAAGTTTTTCCTTGCGCGACTTCCAGAGAGTTGTTTTGAGAAGAGGAATAATTGAGGAATAGAGGAAGAGCGGAATAAAGGAATGACAGAGGAATAAGAGAGGAATAGTCGGGGAATAGAGGACTAGGGGAACAGCATGATTTTCAAAAAATTCGACGGATCGGTGTCAGAGTTAATTCAAAAACTAAAGCTCCCCGATTTGTCGTTGAGAAGAAAATATTTTCGTTTGATTCATTTCTATAAAGTAATGAACAAGTTACCGCCGCTTTCAGTTTTTGATCCGCCCTCTATAACAGCACTGGCGGATCGTAGAACAGAGCGTTTGAATACAGGTACGGTTTTAAAACACGTAACGGCAAACACGAAGCCAGTCGCGACATCGACTCTTACAAAAAAACGGGTAGCGTCAGCTTTTTTCTATCAGACTGCCGACGGTTGGAACGCCTTACCAGAAACGGTTGTAGTGGTACGTACTCTAGGTCAGTTCAAAGCGACGCTCAAAAATCATTTGCAATTTTAAGGCGTTTTCTGTGGGTTTGTTTTTATTTCTGTACTCTACTCTGTAAAAAGAGCGTATCTATAGATATAAGCGTGTATTCTCTCTCTTGTGGTGTTGTTACTCCAGGTGGCAGTGTGTATAAGTATTTTTTACTTTTTCTGCTTTCCTACAGCAGCTCTTTTTCTGTAAAGTCTGCTTTGTTTATAAAATAAAATCAAGTTCAAGTTCAGCGGAATAGAGGAATAGCGACCGACCGACCGGAATACATTTTGAAACGTTCCCTAAGATTCTGTTGGGATCCTAAACAAAGTAGAGCGAAATCCTGGAGGAGTCCGAGCATTTTAGGATCCTGCTAGGAAATTATTAGGTAGACCCTAAATGTCAGGATCCTGTAAGATCCTAGCAGGAAATAGACAGGAAGTGAGTAGGATTTTGTCTAGGGTATGCTTTCTAACTGAGTTATAAACTTTTTTAATATAGGCAAGACTCTAGACCGGGAAAATAGAAGAATTGTTAACTTTTGAAAGAACAGCCCTACACTCCCTTTTAGGGTTATCACGAGAACAGTATATAGTATAGAAATCGGAGTTGGGCAGTTAGCTACGTCATGTGCCATAGTTCCTTAAAGACATGCAAGGAGTGATGCAGATAGCCCAGGATCTCGTCCACATACACTAGAAGCTTCATCGATTGAAAGAAAATATTGCCGTTCACTCTCAACTGGGAATGAATTACAAAGTATTTTGAAGAACTTTAAACAGCTTTCTCTCGATATATAATGTGGATCGGAAGCGCAGTTTTGTCATCGTAAAACAGCAGAAATGTTGTTGCTGAATGTGCTACAAAGATCACCTTCTTACACTGAGATTCAAAAGGTGGTTCTTTACAGTGTACATGACAATCGAGCAATAGACAGTCCTTTCCAGGATAGCCTGTTATACCGAGGAATGGTTTAAAATCATTGATTATAATCAACAAGTCTGAGAATTCCATGATCAAACATCTTTTTGACACTGTACAAACTGTATAATTGTACAGGTAAATTTAAAGTATTAATCTTGATTGTGTAACTAGCGGCATAAAAATCATCTTTCATTTAAATGCGATTTGTGTTTATTGCATACACTCTCGCTACCAATAACAAGAAGTTCATTCTCTTTCTGATGAATTCATTGTTACTTTATAGCACAGACATGGAAACAGAACACAACAATGTTTGGTTTTCACTTGAATAGTGTGTTGCACAGAAATGACAACAATGTTTCTCTCCGTTGCGCAGTAGCGCTTAACTTCTACATACACCTTTACATGGCTGCTGCTACTTCCAAATCTTCAAAATTTTTCTTCTTAAAATAAAACGCACTGTGTTTCCATTCATTTATGTGAACGTTATTATTAAACATGCTTAGTTGTACCGTACAAATACGAAAACAAAGAAGCGGATAGTACGAGCCATGCCAAACAAGCATCCAAAACAATTCTCTCACTCTACCCTCAACAATCCAACAGACACCGCAATTTCACGACGATTATCAGATGAACGAAATCTAGAAGCAAACACCGTCATCTGGCTAGATGCAAACGTTGACAAAACCAATGACAACATCAAAGCACAAGCTCAAATACGACGATCCATCAACTATCTAAGAACATTCGATGATCTCAATCAATGTGCTGACTATATCACTTCTCGCGCTGCAACCAAACTCTTTCTCATCGTCTCTGGTGCTCTCGGTCAACACATCGTCCCTCTCATCCATCAAATGACACAAGTCGAATCCATCTACGTCTTCTGTTCAAATAAGAACTATCATCAACAATGGACAAACAACTATGACAAAGTGAAGGGTGTCCACACCGACATCGACTCCATCTGTGTGCAACTAAGTAAAGATGTGACTGCATCGTCGAATGATGATCTCTCGATGAGCGTCATCTGCAACAACAACTCATCATCCAACAAACAAGAAGCCTCATTCATGTACTTTCAGCTCCTCATCGACATTCTCCTTCGCATGGATGACACACATGGCAATGGCAAACAAGAGATGGTGGATGCATGTCGACAACAATATGCTGGCAATGAGAGTGAACTGCAGATCATCACTGAATTCGATGATGAGTACTCGGCTGAGACAGCCATTTGGTGGTACACGCGTGAGTGTTTCCTCTATCGCATGCTCAACCAGGCACTGAGAGTGTGCGACATTGACATTCTCTTCAAGCTTCGCTTCTTCATCAATCATCTTCACTCTCAGCTCGCTCATCTGCACTCGAACAGCGTCAGAGATGACATGCTCATCGTCTATCGTGGTCAACGAATGACGACAGACGAGTTCGACAAACTTCGTCAGAATGTGGGTGGTTTCTTGTCAATGAACAGTTTCTTGTCAACATCGAGTAGTCGTGAAGTGGCATTGAGATTCGCTCATCAAGCACTCAATCATTCACATATGCAAGCAGTTCTGTTCGAGATGACGATCGACATCACACGATGTGCCCGACCATTTCATAACATCGAGAAGGTGAGTTACTTCAAGACAGAAGCAGAGATTCTGTTCTCGATGGGCACAGTGTTTCGGATATCATCAGTTGACAAGCTCGGTGGTGGTATATGGAGTGTGAAGCTGATTCTGAATGGTGACGAAGACGTCGAACTGAGACGACTCACAGATCACATGAAGAAGGAAATACAAGGTACGAACGATTTGTTCACATTGGGAAGATTACTGATGCAGATGGGTGAATATGAGAAAGCAGAAGAGTTTTATCTGATGATGCTCGAGATTAGTTGTGAGAATGATCGTGATGTTGCAACTATTTATAACAATCTTGGATTGAGTTATCGAGAAAGAGGCAACAATGATCAGGCATTAGTTTATTACAACAAATGTCTGGAGATGACAGTGAAATCCTTGCATGTAGATTCACCATTACTAGCCACAACATATAGCAACATTGGAAATGTGTACAGAGCAGAGGGTCATTTGGATCAGGCACTGATGAACATGGAAAAGGTATTGAAAATACAAGAGAAATCTCTTTCGTCAGATCATCCAGATCTTGCGACAACGTACAACAGCATTGGGGAACCGCACAGAGAGAAGAAGGAGTATGACAAGGCTCTAGAATACTTTCGACAGTGCTTGAATATTGAACAAACAGTTCTTCCTGCGAATCATCCATCATTGGCGACTACATATAACAACATTGGTGGTGCGCATTATGACAGAAATAACTATGCACAAGCACTGAAATATATGCAAATGACACTGGAGATACGTCTGAGTTCATTACTACCAGCACATCCTTTTCTGACAGTGACATACTGGAACATTGGACGAGTGTATGTAGCTCAAGAGAACTACTGGAAAGCACTAGAAAATGTGACTGTAGCCTATGAAATTGCGAAGAGATCCAAGCATCAAGGCATGCACGAGTCTGAACGAGGCATTGAGAAACTGCATGAGAAACTGACTATTTTGAAGAGTTAGTGAGAGACTCTACTACCATTATCCCTCTCATTTTATCTGCTATGAGAGCAGAAGCTCGTCCTGTGTGCAGAAGTGACCGCCATGTGCTGACTGTATAAAAATCAAGTTGAAGCAGAGTAATTAAGAAGGAGAATTAGTTGCTGACTAATTTTGTATATTTGCGTAGCGTTTTGAACCTAAATTGTGCAGGTGTTTTCTAGAATTTCGTCTTCCTACCTATCCCGACGAGGTTTTGCGGATTGAGGCCTAATCAAGTTGGCTTCGTTTGTCAGATTGAAGTTGAAGACTGTGCTATTTTTTCCAGACATGAATATAAGTGTTTCTGTTTTAAGAAAGCTCACTCGATAAAATAATCAGCGTATTTTGCATTTCATAGCGTTCTTTTGTGCCAAATGGAATTGGAAGAGTGTAAGAAATATTATTCATCAGTAATCAAAGGATACCAAAAGATACATTGCGATTATTTAACCTGGATTATGATAAATAACATGCAACATATGATAAGATAGACAAATAAAGAAATAAGCGATGTACAAACAGATAACATAACAACAAAGAAAGAAAGAAACGGATTAAGACTGTCTTATCGGATCACGTTAAAGGACGGGTGCCAAAATGGTAACTTTTCGTCCTAAAATAAATTGGCATGAATTATACATTTTCGGGATCAGCATCGAATTCTGAACAAAACTGTCGTTTTACATTTTTGAAATTCGACAAAAAAAATTTCCGAAAATTTTTAAGGCAAATAGGGTCTCAGGGACTTCGAAAATTTTTTTCCACTTTTTAATAAAAATAATGTCTATTCCTATAGGTTCGAGCACGGTGATCACGAATATCACAACCGCAGCTCATAAAAATGTTTCCTCGTTGAATGGTGACCATGACAATTTTTGGTCTTGGCCCTATTATCTCGGTTCAATTGTGTTTTGGAGGGCTGGAAATATTTTGTCTATATGTAGAATGTTTCATGTCATTGGCACCGTTTCGACTCATTTTTCTTTTGAAAAGATCAAAATTGATTTTGAACTTTTCGTTGATTTTTCTTGAAATTTCACTAGAAACTGAGAGAAAAATGCTATTTTCCACACTACTACTGCTTGACAGGTAGTATTTCCAAAAAGGACGGGTGCCAAAATGGTGCCAAATGGCTGGAAATACTTTGTCTATATGTAATTCGACGTGCTCTATCCGAATGTGAAAGAATTAGCTTCTAGAGATGCAAACTGAACTCCGTGGTCTTACATCACCTGGCCGATTGGGTACGTACAAAGTTGTCCATGGCCAAATGAGTACTTGCAATTGAGGTACCAATACGAAATTTTTACTGTAGTTTCAAACATACTATGAAATTCTTATGTATTTACTGAACTGCTGGACGACTTTTTCTTTCCTAACCGTCTTTACAGACTTTACACGGATAAGGTGAGGCTCATTGTGCATCACACGGCCCCTTGACTATTAATTCTGTATAACAGTCAGCAATTTTTCTCTTGCAATTGATACCTTAATAGTATTATCATGAATGATTTACTAAAGGGATGGACACAATAGAGGACCCGGGTCTTATATCGCGTCCTAGCGCTGGTTTCAAGGGGGCCTTCTAAAGCATCCCTAAAAAAAGCCGATTTTGAGCTGAAATCGCTTGATCGAGAGTCACTGTGTACAAAGCTGTGTACGCACACACTTCTTTTTGTCTAGCAGTTGTATATTCACTCTAATAACAGCTGAGGAAAAAGACGAATGCAAAAATTAATATTTGGTTGAACCTCAAAATCAACATATTTTAGGTCAAAAAATCGATAAAAGAAGGGGGTCTTCTAACGTGCTTTTTGCGTTATGAGTTCAAGAGGGGTCTTGTAATAGGGGGGAGGGTCTTCTATCGTCGGGGGTCCTCTATTGTGTCCATCCCTTTATTGACCTTATTAGTATTGCCTTCTGCATCTTTTTACGATACTCAGCGATCAACATTGAGAAAATCATGTCTTTAACAAATCGAACCAATCGAAAATAAAACATATGAAGAAGAATGCTGAAAATGCTCGAAACAAAAAATACTCTAAATAATTTTTTATCGACGTCAGACTATTTCCAATCAATTTTTCAGTCAAGATTAAGTATAGAAAAACCTTTTCCTCCTTGAATACATTTTTTTCTGTGGAAAAATCAGATTT
>CAJNOQ010006909.1:0-12978 GCA_905250885.1 Didymodactylos carnosus
GGCCCAATTCTGTATAGAAAAGACGTACCTCACCAAAAGATGAACGAGGAAACCTGACCAAGTGCTTCCTTCATTTTTCCTCGAATATATTTCATAACAGGTAATTTCTAATAGTAATTACACATCTGATAGTCCTTTGTCCTTATACCCTCCTTAGATGAACCTACAAAAACCGAATTTCTAAAAAACCATCGTGAGTTTCCAATTGAACGTATTCTGATGTATGTTAAGCTATAGGATAGAGATCAGCACGGGCTGAGCTCGGTCAGAAAATTTTATAGAGCGATCTGGCCAAATCGGGCTTGAGCCGCAAAGTATTTTGGTCGGATCGGACAGAACTCAAAATTTTTAAGCATGCGTGGATTTGTAATTTATATGTATATTCAGTACCGAGAAAGAGTATTATCACTGTTACACGACATCTTAATGACTTCGTTTAGCTAATGCCTTTAGAGGTTGAAAAAATGAAAATTAAGAAATCATGAAGATATAAATATGAGCTTGAGACATACATTTATACCACTTAGCCGGCAAAAGCATTACAAAAATGAAGGAAGCACTTGGTCAGGTTTCCTCGTTCATCTTTTGGTGAGGTACGTCTTTTCTATACAGAATTGGGCCGATATTCTACTTATAGTATCACCACCACAAAACAACTCGAAAGTTCAGAAACGTCAAAAAGACGATGTAAACGCGAAATCTCAAAACAAACAATTTTATTCTGGGCTATTAATAACCAATTTGAATATATACTTTTGTTTCGGTTTCTATGTGCTTTTGGAAAGTATATTGACAAAATTTTATTGTCATTTGCATTTTCAATTTTATGTTCTCAACTTAAATCTGAAAATAATGAAAGATGATTTTAAAAAATGTTCGTTATACCAAAATGTAGTCAAAGAAACTTTCTGTCAGATGAGGATTTTCTTTTTATGTTTTAATATTTTAAATAAAAAATAAATGACGACGCAAATACGCTTGTGTGAATATTATATCTTGGATTATATATATTATAATATTATATAATCTAAGAGGGCACATCCTAATACACTTCTGTGCGAAATATTGTCTTGCTGTTACACCGAAGCACCAACAATGCATTGATTCACGCCATTTCGCCACAAAAAATCTGTAGCTACCACACGCAAAAAATGTTTAAGAGATTCTCTCTTTCCTTGAAAGAAAAGAAAGTAAGAATTGACTAAAATCTTTGTCGAATGGAGAAATAATATTTTATTAATTATAATTGCTGTCTCTGTTTGTCGAAGTTCATATTATATAAATCTTCAATCTTAGCAATGATATATTGCTTTATTGTCTAAAATATCTATGGAAGACTAGTAGTTTGTCTTTGTGTCTTTAACTCAGTCAAAAATAAACAAGAAAATTTCAATAAAGTAACGAAAAATCTTTTGTTTATGTATAAATGAAATCAGATATTGGATCAATGTAGCATTCATTGCAGTCAGACCATAAGGTGACATTTTCTGAGTGTCTACCTTTTATCAGTGCATTTAAAAATAGAATTTCGATGTTTTTTGTTGGACATATTTTTTTTATTATCTTCAGTTTGTGATAGTTTGATTTGTCCAAAAATCTAAATAAAAAAAAAATCGTTGTTTCACCGGTAATCATTTTAAATTTTTTCATCTATATCTCTCACAATTTAAATCTTTATTGAACATTATTTTGTAAATACTGAATGTTTAGTGGTTGCACGATGGAGAAGATGTCATTTTTCGAGTGAATCTTTAAATACCAAATAAAATGGTCAAATTTGAAAGTCTTTCATAATAAATGCAGCTAGTCACAAATGTATCATATAATATTCATAAAACATTGTAATTTTATGTTTAAATATGTTAAGGTGAAAAAGTTTTTGTTATTTTAATGACCTGTAAAAAGTTAAGTCAAAAAAAATCCTCATTTTTGTTTCCCTATGAATTAAGTGTTAAAAAATCTTTTAATTTCCTTGAAAATGATGTTTAGCTTATTTCTTTTTTTTTTTCTTCTTGTAACAGGTAAATAATAAAAATAATTATAACAAAAGAGTTCTTCTCTAACTTTACTTAGAAGAAGCAAAGAAAGAAATATTTTTGTTCTCGCAAAATATAATTCTGTTACTACCATAGATTTAAGTGACCTTTCGTTGCGACATACGACAAACTCAATTTTTTTTCCCGCTTTCCTTCTTTCATTCTTTCTCGTTTCTTTCATTTAAATTATATAGATATAACATTTTTTTTTTTTTGTTTTTTTTCTTTCTCTTTTCTCTTTTTGTTTAAACAGATTTCTATGCAAATCTAGACACGGAACAATTAGCATATATGAATATGATCTGTCTTCGCTCTTCTATTTTTTGCTTTTGTTTTATTTAACTAACAAGAAGAAAAAAAACAAAAAAGTAGGTGATCAGCATTATTCTCTTTCACCAACGGAAATGATTTAGTTCTTTTTTTTTTTAAACAGACATAAGCTCATCAAAGTAAGCCAATGACTTATAACATTGTGTCAAAGTAAAATTAGACAGATAGATTCTCTTTTATATCGTTCAAATGTTTTTTGTTTGAAGAAGAAGAAGAAGAAAGCGTAGAAATAAAGGATAATTTAAAATTTTTGTTTTTAGGAAAATTGATTTAAGATGCATATATATAATATAATTATTCAATTTCAGACTACTGTGATAATTGATTATTTTCTTTTGATTATCATAATGAATGTTATTTTAAGAGAAAAACGATTAATTTACATTTTATCTCAAGAGGAAAATGTCGGATCCATATTTTTAATAAAGAGACACTCTTCAGTTCTTCGAGGCTTGTATCCCTACCATTATGCATTTGAGTAGTGAAGTGTAAACGCGGTTAAAAGATCGTAGATTGTTCATCTATAGATATTATTTATCTTCTGGCGCGTTGAGGAGACTGTAATGTAACGAAACTTGTTTTCGTTTGTATTTTTCTTAAGTAAATTTTTACATTTCTCATTTTTGTGAAACGTCAATTTTTTTTTTTTGTTTTTCTTCCTCTTTTTGTCATTATTTATTTAATTTGTATCATTGTTGTCTATCGTTGATAAATTAATTTATTTTCGCGTATGGATGAATGACGAACTAGTAAACCGTAATGATATTCTTATAAGTAAAAACAAGATCTATGGCTTATCCACATTTATCCGACGTTCAACTATGTAAAAATAATTGTGGATTTTTTAGTTCAACAAAATTTGATGGTCTATGTTCGAAATGTTTTGTCAATAAAATTTATCGTGAAAAAATTGAAACACAAACGATTGTTGACGGATTAAATAGTATAGATGATAAAACTATTGTAGAAATTCAATCAATCAATGTTAGTAATGCGAGTAATTCATCATTAAAGATGTTATCGGAAGATCAGACAGCAAGTTTAGAATTAGTAAATCAAAATCTAATATCAATTGATAGAACAACTATTCCATTTTCTACAATGAATAAATCTCCATTATCGAATCCGACAGTGTCAGATGTGAAAAATATTTTCAAAAAAAGTAGAACATTATTACCATTATTGAATAAATCGAATGATAGTTTGAAATCAATGAAAATAGGAGATGAATTATTCAGTTCTTTTAAAAAACCAGCAAAATTAAAATGTGATAATTGTACAAAGCGTGCCGGTGTATTAGGTTACTTATGTCATTGTGGTAAACGTCTTTGTACAAAATGTCGATATTCAAACGAGCATAGATGTCAATTTGATTATAAAGAAACTGGTCGTAAAGAATTATTAAAACAAAATCCAAAAGTGGAAGCGGATCGAATTAACAATCGTCTGTAGTTCCCGTTCTTAAAATAGATGAATTTGAAAGATATGAGTCAACTAATGTAGGCATGTCAAATAGGTAAACTAAATAATATCATGATTATAATTAATGATAATGTATGAGAATAGAAAGAGAAAACATTTATTTTTCATTTATTTTCGTCACTCTATTCAATGGAGTGTTTTTGACTTTGACATAATTATCTTTCAATGATCAGACGGTAACCACGCTATTAAAATAGCTTAGAAAACTTGTGTATGATGTGCTCATTTAAAATGATTTTATAGTATAAACGAAGAAGAGTACAAATTGACATGAAAAGAAGTACGACACTTTATAATTGTCGATTATTGATAGGTTTGTTTCTTTTAACATCTATTCTTGTCTTTATATTATTCTATTAGTACATGAGACTGATATTTGACAATTGTAGGTCAGAGTTACATTGGTGAGCTGTTATGTTTGTATTTAAAGATATTTTTAATACCGAAATATTTAGTTTTCATTTCAACTGTGATGAAATTTTATGAATAATTTGAAATATCGTTTTATTATTGTTTTTTTTTTTTGTCTAAATATCAAATAATTAATGTACTGATGACGAAATATATTCTTTTCAAGGTTGTCTATTAGCAAAAACTATGCAACTATATGATGTACTTGTGTGTGTGTGTATGTATTTTTTTTTTTACTTTATATAAAACAAAAAAAAGTAGATTATATCAACAATAATTATTATCAGTTTTAATTCATATTATCTTAACATTGTATGAGCTTCTATTTGATTCATATATAGTATTATATATTGAAGTCATATAATCTAATAAGTTTATTTTATTTAAACGAGCATACTCAACATTGTCCTCATCAGCAATAAAACAAAAAAAAAAAAAATTGTACAGGTTATCAAAACTTTTTTTTTTTGTTTATTATCGACCCTCGTTATTTATTTTTTATTATTATTAGAACTTATTTATTTGCTAGATTAATAGTATGAGCATCATCAAATAATTGTTAAGATACATAGGATAGTCTATAAAATAGTGTATCTTTTTAAAAATTTTGAACAATAATCCAATAGATTTTGATTTTTTAATGATGTGATCCAAAGAAAAGTTAGTTTATAAGTGTCTGGTAAGCAAGAAATTCATAAAGTTTAAAATCTTTTCTGTTGTTCTTCATTTTTTTTTTTTAAGTACAACACTTAAAAGATTTCTTCTTACCTAAACAATGTAACTTTCTTTCTTCTACTTGTTGTTCACATATGCATACACACATCCCACTTCAAGTATCTCGTATCTACATCCTATTAAAATAAAATTATGCTATTACCTAAGGAGAAATCATAATACAAGTTGTTGAATTCAAATTTTCTTTGAAAAGATGATGTACTATCAACGTAATCGAAAAGTATGATTTTAAACTTAACATAGATCAAGAAGTCTTCTTTTAATAGATTCATTGTTAAAAGGATTGATAAACTCAAACATTTTTACTATTGAGACAAATAATTATTACTATATATATAATTGTTACTATAGAGCGTGTGTTTAGTTTTGAAGTCTTCTTCAGTGTACTTTTTTAATTTTATTTTCATGTAGAAATATATGCATCATTCGTCTTTAGTATATTCTTCCTTGTTTTTGATTCAAACTCTTCAAAAGATTAATCAATATTGATTTATTCTTTGTCTTTGTGCTCACAATTTCATCTTAATAGTAAATTTACTTTGTCTCCCTACTTAAATTTTCTTTATCTATTTCTCTATACCTTCAATCGTTGTCTATTATTACGTAACAAAGTAATAAAATAAAAAAAAAAAAAAGAAGCATAGTGGAACTATATAGTTAATTCTCTTATCGAAAATAAGTGAAAAGATCTAACATGTACTCAAACTTCGTATTGTAGCATTCATTACTTATTGAAATATTGTGTAAATTTAATCAAAATAGAATAATTATTGTTTTTTTTTGTGTTTTCTTTTATTACTTTTTTACTTTCGTTCGAATACACCTTATGGTCGTTGACGAAAATTTCTTATGAAGCTTAGACATTCGAATATATTTTAATAGTCTGTGTGTACGTTTTGATCTTCAATATCAATGGGATTTCTTCCTCTATATGTCTATGTTGATCTTAACAGGTGTTTCATTTTGTTGTCGTAGTTTTCCACTTGTACTTTTGAATTGTATGTGGGTTATAGCCTTGATTGAGGTAAAAAAGAAAAAAAAATCATTTTCTATTTTCTTTTCTTTTTTTTTTTTTTTTTCATTTTAAAAATCTATTAAGATATAAATTTCTTTTTTTTTTATTTCGTTCTCTCTCTCTCATTCTTCAGATAGTAAAATCTTCTCTTCCTTTATCGATATCAAATATGTATATATTATTTACATGAGATCCGAAATCTTTAAATGATCTTTTTTCTACAGAAATATTCTTTATATACACTCTTGTATGAATATCAGTGTGTAAACGTTTTTCCCGTTCTGAGATAGAAAAATTAATAATGAACTATAAACCCAATCATGCTATGTAAAGGTTAAAAGTCGAGTGAGTGAAATGAAATGGTGCTTAAATGCGTCCGTAAGATAAACTGTTAAATTTCAAAATCTAGAACATATCCTTGAACTATGCGACAGCCGTCAGTTTTCTGTATTCTAGAAGACAACTTGGTAGATTGTCATTAAATCAATGGTCTTGATACACGGCCAAATGTTGGGTAGTTTCTGTTGTGAAATGTAAAAGGAAAACACCTGTTGATGCGAAGCCTGGGTAAGCAAGGCGTAGAAGCTATACATTACCAACCATCGCTGTAACTAGTTAAGAAATCATTACATATCCACGTTACATACACTAGAATGCAAAAAGATGCGGATACGGGCGGCATCCACAAATTTAAGTAAAAAGTTTATTGGTATTCAAATACTAAAACGGCTATAATGTCTCGCATACGACTATCTGCGTCGTTGAGAGATAATGAAAATGAGAACTTGTCCATGAGAAGTATATAGGTTTGAGAACTAACCAATTCTTTGCATGTATAAACTGTCCTATATAAACATCGGGTTAGTGTACCACAGCTAACTATTAGTTTAATTGCCTGTTAAGGAACATGTCATTTCTACTGAAGACTATTTTGGTTGTCATTCTACTTAGAAAAGTGCACTTAAACTACCACCCATAATTATCCTTCTTGTATAAAACGAAAAAACTCTTTTAACGTTCGAGTCGCTACGTTTTCCTCTATTTAAAAATTTTAAAAAATTACTAGTTTTTTAATCGGCTGTTGTACATAACTGATCGAGAGTAAAACATCATTTTTTATTTTAATAAGGATATGTTTTTTTATCGGTGCATTTTCATTCAATATTCGATAAACCTTGTTAACCATACAATAAGTTTTTCAAACTTTTTGATACTAATCTACATGTGATAGTTGTGATTATTTAGATTTTATCAAGACAAGTAACGTAAAGTTAATCGTACTCTATTATATGTCACCATCTGATTGTTTCTTGTTCTGAATGAATTTACAGGAGTCTTTTATACATCTAATTTCTATCTTCTTAAATGTGGCTAACAGCCAGTTATACGACAGTTACATGTTTTATCTTAAAAAAGAGTAACTTCGCTTAATTTTATTTTACATTACAATTTTTATACAGTGAGACTAAAATAGGAAAAAGTATTTCCATGAAAATTCCACTAACGAGGTAACCACTCCATGTAATACAGCCTGATTTTGCTCAAACCTGGTTATTTATATGTAATCAAGGATGCTGATTACGAATATGATAACCGTTTGGGCCCGAAGGTTTTTCATAACCTCTCTTTGGAGAACCGGGTTTCGAGAAATTCCGTGAAACCGTAGCAATGTTCTTCCAACGTGTTTAGATTATACTCCGTAAATTTTGCATCAAAATGAGATCCCTCCCAGGTCTCCACAACCTTTCTTTGCAAAGTTATAGAATTTACAAGAAGTGCACTAAATTAATTTTTTCCTTTTCAAACTGACAATGAACATTTAGTGCGTTTCTTGTAAATTCTATAACTTTGCAAAGAAAGGTCATGGAGAGCTGGGAGAGATCTCATTTTGATGCAAAATTTAAAGACTATAATCCCAACATGTTAGGAGAACATTGCTACGGCTTCACGGGATTTCTCGAAACCCGGTTCTCCAAAGAGAGGCTATGAAAGACCTATAGGTCCAAACGGTTATCATATTCGTAATCAGCATCCTTGATTACACATAAATATCCAGGTTGAACAAGATCAGGCTGTATCACTTGGGGTAGTTATCTCGTAAGAGGACCAGGATACTTTCATCCAGCTTCTCTCAGCCATACAAGATCTAATCACTGTAACTTCGAGAAAATCAATGTGTACAGCAATAAAAAGTTAGATCGAGGTCTCCTATGTCTCTGTTTCGCAAGCTGTGTGGAACATAATTTTCTAGAAGTCGAATATGTTGAAATACCACCAGATATCCTTCGTTCAAAAAACACAATTTTGATAGATGAAATTGAAGAAAGAAGAGATTATTAATATGGTGAAAGATTTGGATCGCTAGCTGTTGTCACGGTAGATTTTCCAGCGTAAAAGAGAAGAATATTTCTAGAGATTGAACTAAAAACCTTGCAGGCCTTGTATTCTGAAAAAGAACGCGAAGCCGGCGTTTGTTGACAATAGAGCTTACGGCAATCTGATAGTGCTCGACGAATTCTATTAATTCAGGCCAAAACAAAGATAGAAAAATCTATACTATGCAGTTTTTGAAATAGCAATATGAGAAGGTTTCGAATTCTCAAAGTATATTAATCATTGTTTGAAAATGACAATAGTTGGCGATCCAAATCTAGTGCTATTCAAATAATCTCGTCTTCCTTCAATTTCATCTGTCAGAAAGAATTTTCATTTTATTTTTGAACGAATAACATTTGAAGATATATTAGAATTTCGACATCTGACAAACCACGTTTCATACAGCTTCTGAGAAAAGAGACATGGGAGAGCTTTAATTAGTTCACGCCATTAAATGTGAAACATATTCGAGCTTTCAGTGTTGGTTACTATTGAAAAGCGTTTTCGACTCATAGAGATGATTGTGTATTGGAGATGTGAAGAAAATCCTAATGTCAGGCCAGGCTATTAAACTACTGATTTGAGGTTGAAAAATCTTGTTTTTAAGCGGAAATGTCATTTTTTTAAGCGCTGAAAGACGGATTTCTTTGCACTATCACACGTTTCTTCTTAAAAATATTCAAGTTAAATAGTGTGATTTAATCAAGGGGGAAATTGCGGACTTTAAAGTCCTCTCAGATCTTTTAAAGTTCCCAAAGTCCGCCTATCTAAGCGGACTTTGGGGACTTTAAAATTCGGTAAAGTCTCCGTAAGTCCACTCAAGTCTAAAGTCCGCAATTTCTCCCTTGGATTCAATATTAAGAAAGTTTTTCACCTTGCATTTTTATGGACAACCAATTGCATTACATATCAATTGCTTTGGTAAATAAAAAAAGTATCAATGATATATGCAAATTAGTGTACAAGTGTAACATTCAACAAAAATGAAGAAAAAAATTGCACTAAAAATTTTACTTGATTTGTGCATTGTAGTGAATGAAACTAAAATGTGCTAAATACATACAGGTGAACAAATTAAACTGGAAAAAATTAATTTAGATAACAACAGCAGTGGTATATTCTCATCTTTTAGAGTAATCATTTGTAGAGTGAAAGAGTCTGTTGAATTAAAGAAAATTACTTACAGAGCAGTAGAAAGTTTTAAAATGTCTCAGTATATGAAAATTAGAAAATTGACAACATTCTATGATAGCGTTTGACCGGATTAACTATCCAAAATGTTGTCACCTATTCTAATATATTTTCTAAGTCAGTTTTCAAATAGTTCACAGTATGTATACTGGAGGGTGGAATTTTGATAGAGAATTAATACGCATTATTAAAGTGGCTCTAATTTCTTTGCTTTACTGGAATTTTCAGTGAATTCAAACTCCTTATTCTTTCTTCTTTTCTCTAAGAACAAAAGTCAGATGATCAGCTTTGTTTTTCTGACAATAATAACAGAAAGAATGTGAAATGAATGTTTTTTTTCTTTTAAGAAACAATATCAGATCAGATGTAACATCTGTTCATTTTGAAAAGCAAAAAATCGTCTGGATATCTCTTACTAATAAGATTATTTCATTCTCTCTAGAAGATCTAGAGGGAACTTATTTCTATTTTTTTCTATTAATTTCTAATAACAGGAATACATACATAACATTTGTTACAAAAGTCTTTTCTTTGCACAAAATTAAAACTCATTTGTCTCCTTGAGAAAGCTTTTTCCTAAATTAAAACGTGCACTTTGAAATTTACATTTAGTAAGCTTTTCAAAACATTTTTGAAAATATTTTCACAATTTTTTGTTTTGAAGTTATTAATGTTTTATTGATAATCTTGAAAAGTGTGTTTGTACAAAGAAAGAAGACGATTTTCTATGCTGTACCATTGACGACAAATTGAGAATTAACTTTTTATTTGAATACCGGATTGAAGGCCAGACATTTCTCTAAAAAATGGCATTTCGTACGGTTGTATACGGCTTTATGACAAAAAGTCATGTGACCTATTTCCAAAAGTCTTAAATCATGTAAAACGTTGTATACAGTAAATTTTGTAAAGAAACAGAGCTTTTCGTTGGACGCTTATAATTTTTTCCAGTAAAGCCATACTGGGGCATCCGAAATATCATTTTGTAGAGAAATATTTGCTCTTCAAACTAATATTCAAACGAAAATGATTATAGTTCCTCTACTGCAATTATATTAAAATTTGTTAAAAATCATGTCTTATTTCTTTGTACAAACACACTTTTCGAGATTATTAATAAAACATTAATAACTTCAAAACAAAAAAAAGTTGTAAAATTGTTTTCAAAAACGTTTTGAAAAGCTTACTAAATGTGGATTTCAAAGTACACGTTTCAATTCAAGAAAAAGTTTTCTTAAAGAGAGAAATGAGTTTTAATTTTGTGCAAAGACTTTTACAACAAATGTTATGTGTGTGTGTGTGTGTGTGAAAAAAACAGAAACAAGTCATCTCTAGAATGAAACAATCTTCTTAGTAAGAGATATTGAGACGATATTTTTTGCTCTTCAAAATGAAACAAATAACATTAAAAATAATAAAATTCTAGAAATATATTCTCTATGATTTTATTTTTGAGTGTACCGAACTGTATAGATCATATCTATTAATGATAAATATAGATAGAATTTAGAAAATAGTTTAACAGTATCAAGTCAATTGTTTACATGGTTAAACTTCCAGAGTTTAACCATGCAAAGTTAAAGTCGTTTACAGAAGAGCTAAAGCCTTGAAAAGTTAAACTGATCCTTACTAAGCGCGCAGTCCTAGAGATTCTCGTTCTGTAATCTCTTTCTCAATACGGTTGCGAATATATACGTCAGACGTCATCAAAATAATTCGATAATCTATTTAATACATCTTATAAAATCTCACTACAATTTCGACGGTATATGGATTTGAAAAATGTTTCTAAACTTTGACACTTTTTCTATGCTAGATGATTAGTCATATCATTTGATCGTTCAAGCTATGATGATGATTTTATTTGTTTTTTATAATTGTTATATAAGATAAAATGAACAGTACAATAATGGAGATATTTCAGAATTCAACATTGATAAATAATGCGAATAATTTTGGTACAAAACGAACATTATCACCATTAATAACTATTCTTATACAATCTAAAATTATTCAAGACAATAATGAAAGTAATAGTACAGAAACAACATCAACATCAAAATCAAATGAACATATAGATAATTCAAATTCTGGAAAATCGTTGATTATTATACTTGCCATCACATTACCAACATTAGCAACAATGGCTATTCTATTACTTGTACTTTTATGTTATCGACGGCGTCATTCATCAGTATGGCTTAAAAAAATAGGTAATAGTTAAATTATGTACTATATAATAGTATTCGAGTTTTTTTTCTATAGATATATTATATTTCTGAAAAATCAGTTCATAATAATTAAAAATTATAGTAAATTTCTATTATTTATTTTATTTTAGAGAATGACAGTCAACTAAAGTCCATTGTTGTAAATTTATCAACCGAATCTGAGTGAGTATTTCTTTGTTCTTAAGATAACAGTCAAACATTCATTTCAATATTCTACATTTTCTATTTTAGTTATTCAACAAAAAAGTTTGTCAAAGAACGTTTTCGTCATACTTATACAAATCCTAAAACAGAAACTATTATTTATAATCGAGTGGTAAAATATTTTTTTATTTAATAAAGAAAAAGACATAATTAATTTATTCTATGTTTTTTAGACTGATCCAACTACACCACTTATGCAAAATTCATTTTGTCGGAAAGAAGGTGACATAACACTGATTAAAACATATAATTAATTATGAATCGTCTGTTTTTTTTAAGGCACAATTAATCTGGCTTTCGAAGATACCCCAAATCCAACATTAATAAATTCATTATCGAGTGAAAAATTAACTACAGGAGACAGAATGTCAACGGTACGAAATGTTTCTATTTTACTATATTGTGTATGAATTTTCTAAATATCTCATTTAGATTGATATTGATTTTCCGATATCAATACAATCTTCTGTACGAATAAATCAAACATTTATTGAGGCTATTGCTGCACATCGTTTATCTTTAACTGAACCGTATTGTTATGAATCATCAAATAATCGTTCATCAAGTTCATCAAATTATTCAGATTCATCACAGATCATACTCTTATTTTCACAACGAACAGAATTATAATTATCTATATTCTATTCAAAATTCAATTGCAACGTTTTTTAAAATAAAATTTAGGCAACGTAAAAAATAATCAAATTGTTTTCATAAATTTGATCACTTGGTTTTTATTCGTAATGTAGATATATATATATATGAAATTGTTTTGTAATGACCATTTTTGTTTGCTCTAAATTAATGTTATTTTTGGTATTACTGGATACAAAATAAAAATTTGAATTTACTAATACAAAATATATCGTTTTGATTTGTTTCTGTGAATGAACGGTCCTGTTGCTGATGCATCAGTCACAACAAATTAATCTACATTTTTGTCTTATACTCCGTTAAACTTTTTATC
>CAJNOQ010006910.1:0-12975 GCA_905250885.1 Didymodactylos carnosus
TTCGTCTTCTCCATGATTGATTATGTGGTACGCGATAACTTCTGGATCGGGGTACTTTAGAAAAAATTTTCGACATCGTTTTGCCTTTGGTTCTATACGGTAACATTTTGAAAAATTTTTGAGCAAGACCATGGGAAAATTTTTTTCTAAAGTACCCCGATCCAAAAGTTATTGCGTACCACATAATCAACCATGGAGAAAACGAATCTACAATCGGTTTCGACCGAACAAGCTTTTGAAATTTTTCGATCCGGTGATATGTGCCACTTTTAGAAGGTGTCAGTTAGCGTGACACGATTGTTCCGCGAATTTTTCATAATGTAAATTCGGAATGGGTATTGACACCCGATCAAACTGACAGCAAGAGCCAATGACAGTCCAAAATGCACTTATACACTACATAAACGTGTTATTCAAAGTGTTATGCTGAATTAGTTCTGAATTTGACGGTTTATGAGAGGCGGTTTCGGGTGGATGGACGTGGCTGTGCATAAGAGTGAGCCACTAGAATACTTCCGTGTTGTGCAATAGCCCCTTGTTGGCATTCGAATGTATCTTTGTAAGGCTTCTGGTGCTTTGTCTTGAGAGACAGTCCGCTTGAAAATCGGGCATGCATAGAAAAATGATTTATCCAGTAAAAAATTAGTTTTATCCGCGACCATGTTCATTCGATCTCCGATGAAAATGACTTAGAAATCGAAAGTTTGAAGCCTTAGAAACGTTTTCTTACCGATTTATGAAAGTTTTACGAAGAGTCTTGCGAAAAATTCTCAAAAACCGATCAGAAGTCGCATGTTTTTGTATTTTAATCTTTTTCCTTTCGTTCTGAGCGTTATAATTTTGAACTGTATATCAATCGAAAGTACGGAAAAAACTAAACAAAACAGGCTATTTATCAAGTGTCAACTTCGAAATCTAGTAGTGAAAATAATTTAGTTTATTGAAATTTTGAAAGTCGGAAAACTCGGTTTTTTCCGTTAAAACTACTTTAATGAAACGGAGCCAAACCCAGTTGTTCTAAAATTCAACAAGCTTAGCTTGTAGAGCAGATAATTCTCTACAAAATGAACTATGTGACATTGGAAGGAAGCCTGGCCAAAGTGTTTAAAAGTGAGTTTCAATAAGTACTCTCACTCAATAAGTATTTCCTAGCGAATTTGGCCTAACTTCTCAAACGTCTTCTGACCGCACTCCTTATCGTAGAAGAGCGGGCTGGGTTCCAAATGAAAGAGCACATCGAACTCTATATAATTTCTAAGATGAAAACTTAGAAAAGCTCTCAGTCTACAGAAAACGATTTCTGAAAAAACAGGTTTTCTATATATCCTAACGACTGAAGTTTCTTTCAAAAAATTTTTCAATTCTTCCAGTGAACAGCCCGTTCAATTCTCTGCAAAATGAGATGTCAGTCAAATTTTGGCGATGTTATTCAAAAACATACCACAGAAAATACGATGCAGATGGGATATTCAGTAGTTAAGCGAAAGTTTTTGAATACTGAGTGGGAGTAATATTATACAATCTGTAACTCGGTTGTCCAATATCGTAGAACGTTGACTAATATCTCGTATTGCAGAGAACTGAACAGGTTGTTCAATGAAAGAATTGAAAAAACAAAAGGAACTTCAACTTCGTTAGGGTATATCGAAAATCTCGTTTTTCAGAAATCGTTTTCTGTAGACTAAGAGCTCTAGCATAAGTTTTCTTTATTGACATATGGATAAGATAAGATAAGATTTTATTTACTCAAGAGAGCGGGATATCACAAAAAAGAACAAGAGACTTGTGGCATCCGTGGATACCCTGTGATAACCTAAAACTAAAAATTTAAAAATATAAAAAAGTAAACAAAATACATTATTAAAAGCCTGTGTAACCTCTCAGCATATTTTTAAATGTGGCTAAAGAAGTTTGAGAGGCCAAAACAGAAGGTAGTTCATTCCAATCTTTTGATGTTCGCGGAAGAAAAGAGCTAGATGCAGATTTTGACATTAAACGAGGAACAAACACGCGACTATCATGGCCTAATCGAGAACTTTGACGCGTCGTTAACCGTGAAATCAGATCAAAAGAGGAGAGAGGACTTCTATGCTTGAAAATTTTATAGAAATAGAGAAGGCGATAATATAGACGTCTGTTTGATAGCGGTTGAATTTTAAATTGTTTGAGTAGAGAAGAAGAAGAACTACTGAAATCTTGTGAAAGGATCCTACTAGCAAGGCGCTGAATTTTATCCAAAATTTCAAGATAAGAAGTAAAAGTGGAATCGTAGATAACACAACCGTATTCAAGCATTTATATATTTATATATGAGTTGGTCATGCAAAACAAAAGGGTGACTGGAAAATTACCGTTCTAACGCACTGAAACGCGTACGCATTTAGTGAGTTATCGTTGAACGAGTTTTAACGAGTTAAAATCTATTCTAACCCGTTTAAACGAGTTAAGATAAACTTTTATTCAGGAATGTACATGTATTCTTTATTTTTAAACGCGTTTACACCGTATATCATCGATTTTTGGAAAATTTGAATGCGTGCAAACTCGTTAAATTTCTTAGAACCATATTTAACCGGATCTGTCTCGTTACCGCTCCGACGAAACGTTAGCACGCGTCATATTTGAAAATTTAACCCGTTCAAACACAATTTTCTCGAAAACTTCTTTTTTAACGCATGCTAACCTGCGTTAGGGTATCAAAATTATTTCATGGGAGGAAAGGAGAGAAAAATTTACGAACCTAAAAAGTTGAGATTTTCTTGGCTCTGAAGGAAAAAATTAAAAAGTTCATAATTTTTTGAAGGAAGGCCATGGAGAGTTAGGAATGGTCTCATTTTATAGCCCAGACTTTCCTCTACATTACACTATGTCCAGCTTAAAATGACAACTTTTCTGCAAAAAAGAGGAGGGTACCCTTAATTAGCTATAAAACATGGACTGTAAGAAATAAAAAAATACATATATTCTTAATTTGATTGTGATATGTCATCCGTATAGTGAAAAGCTACGATTACACTTCTTTATTTGAACATAATTTAAGTGCTGTGTAAATAATATAAATGATGACTGATACGACAAATGAGTAAAAAGCAAGAAATTATGGGAAACTGTTGGAGAAATTGGATATCAAAAATGATTAATCAAATAATTCCTGAAAAAAAGTATATATTCTCTATATAAAAATACATGTGTATCCAACAAATATTTTACAAAATGGAATTTGAAATTGGAACCGTAGTTTACAAGTTTACTACTAACTAACCGTAGTTTAGTTAGTCAGCGTAGTTTACAAGTTTACTTTTATAATTCACATCGATAGCATCATATCAGAAATATTGAAAAAGGGATTTATACGGGCAAGTATCGCTATATGGACGAAAAATCAAATTAAGAATATATGTATTCTTTTAATTCTTACAGTCAATGTTTTATTGCTAATTAAAAAGTGTATGAAATTTGTGATCATGTACATTTCAAATTTATGTAATTATGTGCGGATTTGGGGATATAGGTATGGCACACTTTTTATTAAAAGTGTTGCGGGGTTCGGGCATGAACTAGAATATCTTACCTGTAAACAATGGATCAGTAATCGATTGAACAAGTTTTAATTGAATTTTATTTGTATTTTCATCAATTTGAACATCAAATATATCAACATATTCAATTATTTTATCATTATTATCATCATCCGTTCGATGATTGATGACAAACAACTAAATATATAGACATAAATCAATTGATTAATTGAAAATATTTATAAATACCTGTTGTTCTTTATTATTGTTGTTTTTTAATAGACTAAGACCATGTGGATGAAAATGATCATAATGATAATTAATTAACGGTATTATTTCAAATTTTTCAGATATAAAATTAAATTTATACATTTGTCCATGTTTATCAACGGATGGTAATGTGTAATGAGCCATCCATTCTCGATTATCACCACCCATAATCGCATAACCATTTTCATAATCAATAACTATATCTTCAAAGCCAAAATTTTGTTTTTTCTCTTCTTCTACTAATTAAAAATGTACAAAATAATTGATTAATATATTTCATAAATATAATAATATTTTCATTTCATTTTCATTTTACAATTGCTTATCAATTATTAGACACACAAATAGAAACTCATTTCTGGAAGAATCAAAAGAAGATTTAACGATCGATTTCGACTTTTCTCAAGAATCTCGGCAAATAATGTTTTTTGAGAAAGATGAGAGTTAAAATACGATAAGTAACAGAACTGAGTGAACCTTATTGAATAAAGAATGATAATTTTCACACGTTTGATTTACCCATTAACATAAACTGTATCTAGTCACATTCGCTCAACAAACATTGAGACAATTGTGCAAAACACTGTACTTACAGTTTGATCTTGAGAGGTGTTCTCACCCATCCGACTCGTTAAAAGAAAGATTTATCTTTCTTCACTGTGAACTTATCACAATTGTCTCAACGAATGTGACCAGATACAATTTATGTATAAAGGATAAATCAAATATGTGAAAGTTATCATTCTTTGTTCGGTGAGAACAAGAAATAATAACATCTTCACTCAGTTCTGTTGTTTGTCGTGTCTTACGAAGTAAGGTAAAATCAAAACTATGCTGAATTCGAATATCATAGGGGTAGTCAGAGAGCGATTTTATAGAAAACCAATTTTTCAGAAACTCTAACTAAAACCTTTCTTAATGAGACATAATTGGAGTCTGCAAATTTCTGATTAAAATGAAACATCTTCCAGCTCTACACGACCTTTCTTTGCAAAGTTATAGAATTTACAAAAATAGCTCTAAATTAATTTCCTATTTCTATAGCTTTGAGTTGACAATGAACATTTAGGGCTTTTCTTCTATAACTTTCTATAACTTTGCAAAGAAAGGTCGTGTAGAGCTAGAAGATGTCTCATTTTAATCACAAATTTGCGGGCTACATTTATGTCTCATTAAGAAAGATTTTAGTTACTTTTTAGAGTTTCTGAAAAATTGATTTTCCATAAAACCGCTCTCTGACAGCCCCTGGACAGTTACCACTATGATATTTGGATTCAGCATAGTTGATAACCTATAACCTATTAGGTTTCGCTGAAAAAGTAACGTGACAGTTCGCGAGATCCGCTTTTTAGCTATCTTTCTTCAACGAAACCATCTAGCGAGATCCTTGAGAAAGATCAAAAACGGTCTTGGTATTATTATTTGATTCTTTCAGAAATGAATCTGTTAACTTGATAAACGGTTGAAAAACTAAAACTAAATACCAAATTGAGTTTTATGTTTTGTACAATAACATTTACCTCCATTATCTGGTATGATCAATTGACATTTATCTAATCCAATTGTGTTAATTCTTCTCAATTGTCCACTGTCAATTATCAATTTAAAGATGAGGGCAAATAATGGTAAAGTATAAATGATTTTGTTCATACTGTTTTAAAAAACAATAATCTGTAGTATTTAATAAATAGAAGAAAAATTAAAGTAAAAGAGAATGAATAAAAATTTTTCTTTTTGAATAGATTAAAAAATAAACTCAGGTCTTCAAAGCTATCAGAAAAAGTCAAAAAATAGAAAAATATTTGATCTTCCAAGGTATAAAACGTAAACTAATATTCGCGTCTCCACTTTCTTCTGTGTGTCGATCGAGTCAGCTCTAAAAAACAATCTAAAGAAAAATACAAACAATTTTTTTGCTTTGTAAAGAAGCAACTTTAACATTTGTATAAGGCAAACACAAAATTTTTCCCATAGACTAGACAACGTTTCGTCTTATTTTAAATAATTGCTGTTAGTATTTATATCTTGAACAATATTCTCACGGATTATGATCATTTCATCAACTATTCAATCATTAATCGATATTGTAGATCACATAGTTAAGACGGATGGTCAAGATACAACCTAAAACCAACATGTAGGTTCAATAAATCGTTGTTGTTTTTTTCCTGAAAAGAATGATGAGAAAGTCAATCAAGTGTCTGCAATTTGTCCGTGTAGAATTTAGTTCAGTGAAATCACAGAGATTGTCAATCCTTCGTTTCTACTAATAAAGTTGTTGTATACAAAAAAAAACCTTTAAAATTAAAATAATGTAATAAGAATTTTATTTATTATTATTATTGATATTTCGACGATCTACACTCATCATCATCAGAATGACCAAATGACAGTAACTTTTCAAACTATAGTCATAAAAACTAGTAAAGAACAAAGAAATACATGTTTTTGTTTTACACATATGATCACGACCATACTGACACATAAAAATTTCGATAAATCAATAAATCGAGTCAAATTAAACTAACAGTTTTCGGTTAAAAATTATACTCTTTGAAGACAAGTTTTATCGGCCCGAAAGACAATATTCTAAAGAACATATGGTCGATCATATATATAAAACAACAACATGTACTTCTCTTTTTTGTATGACTTATACGATCATTTCACGTAACTCGACTACCAGAAAGCTGATTGCATTACTATTTTTACGGAACTTCCAAACATTATAAATTTTTGACAAAAAGTCGTGAAGAGTTTCACAATCTCTCATTAAAAACAAGATGCAACGTTCTTCAAACCTGAATTCAAAAAAACTTCTAAAAAATTTTCGTTCAGACAATACCGTGAAGCAAAAAAAGAGATGTCTCACCTAGATTTTTATCAAAATAGTACCTTTGATATATCGTTCGAACGAAAAATTTTCAGAAAGTTTTTTAATTTCAGTTTTGAAGAACTTCACATCTTTTTAATAAGAAGTTTTGCAACTTTTCACGACTTTTTCTCAAAAAGTAATAACGTTTTGAAGTTCTCTAAAAATGGTAATGCAATCAGTTTTCCGGTAGCAGAGGTACCCGGAATGATCGTATAATTTGGAAACTTACACTGTCATTTGATTATTCCGTGTAGATAATTTACTTTCCAATTTGCTTTTAGAATTTGGACATTTCTGCATTGACATTTTGACATATTTTGACAAAAGCAGAAATGCATTTGAAATTTCTACTTTGTATAGTGATTTTTTTTTTGTGGAACTTTGACAACCCTGTTAAAATTTCAAAATAATTTCTAAAATTCTACAAATCTCATTGGAATTTCTATATATTTGTCGAAATTTCAATGAAATTTTTTAAATTCGTAGAAATTCCTTTATAATGTCGACGTGTCAAAGATCGGCACGTTTACCGTGTAGATTGTCGAAATATCAATAATAAATCATTATTATTATGATTTGAAAATATCCTATTTGTAACAGTGTTGTATTTCTTATTACATTATTTTAAAAAAGAACGTATAGTCAAGAAAATTAAAAAAGGAGTTAAAGAGATTCAGTTCTTTTTATGAAACATAAAATGTTTCGTTTTAGTAGATATCTACATTGCAGTGGCGTCGCCAGGATATTTTTCTCTTGCGTTCTCTGCTGTGTTTTATGGGCGTTGCCCATAAAACACAGCAGAGAACGCAAGAGAAAAATATCCTGGCTACGCCACTGTTACATTGTATATGTTTTGACGCATGTTACATAGATTGTTTCCCATCCAGCAGCACGATATTTATTTTTTTTTTCTCGCTTGTTCTTAACCAAGCAACTGTACCTTCATCATTTTTTCTTTTGATAACAACAAACAAACAAAATACAAAAATATCTAATCAAATAAATAAAAGAAGAATTTCTAGTAACTGATCAATATTTTATCACATCGTACACTACATAGCCATAAATCTTTCTACTATGTTAAGTAATTACACAAAACGAGTTCAACTGGTTACTAGTCTGCTTATTCTTAGATATCAATTGAATTACTGATTTTTATTTCAGCGAAAAGCAACTCGGATAGGGAAAATTGAGTTGTTTTTATTTCGTTTTAATTTCTTAAACATAGAAAACATTTAAATTTAAAAACAATGAATAGTAAGACAATATTTGAAGAATGTACTAGAACAATTCATACATTATACAAATCACACAGCAATTATCATTATATCCAAATAAATAAATAAATAAATATACATATAACATTAGAAAAACAAACGACTATCAAAACTGACAACATTATTTCAAAATTTGAGATCATATCATTTCATTTCATCTCTTATTAAAATCATACAAAAAAAAAGAAAAAACAGTAAAAAAATCAAAGGAAAACAGAACCAGCTGAGTTCATAAGTACGCAACAAGAAATAAAACACAGACTAGCAATGAAAAATATTCGAAATAATATTTAAAAATATCTAAAAGACAAATACGAGTATCATCATCAAAATAAATGTTAAGCTTAGATCACAAGTTATTTCTTCCTTGAATTGAAAAAATGATGCCAAGCGACTTTATTCTCAATTTATTGTGGAATGTATGTATTCACATCATCGTTAAGACGAAAAGAGTACTCACGATTAAATATTTGTTGTCAGTTTAATAGCACGAAACATTGCATTATTCCCGAAGTCTAAAAGGACTTTCTGTCGGTGTTCTGAAACTATTATTGAAGTTCACGGTGTAGCACATGAAATGGAGTATAACGATGATGTGAATACATACATTCCACAATAAATTGAGAATAAAGTCGCTTGGCATCATTTTTTCAATTCAAGGAAGAAATAACTCGGACAGTTTTGATCTAACTGATCAAAGTGTGCTGTAAGGATAATGCACAGATTGCCCAGTTAATTCTGCTACTGCAGCGAAATTCTGTTACGTTCTGTTTTCAATTTGTTGCTTTCATGGTTTGGTGGACAACGAGATGCTCAGACTTCTGAACTAAAAAGAACGGTATGCTGAGAATTTTAAGATGTACGTACACTCTATACGAGCTTTCGTTCAGAAAATACGACAGAAAGATAAATAACTAGTTTTTTTCTGCCTAATAGAGCGATAATTGTTGAAAATATATTTGATTGCAAGTATACTGAACAATTTCAGAGAAAGTAAATTTCGTAACGGATTCCGTCCGATTGCTCTAACTGAAAAGTTATTATGTAAATTATTGCAGTTGTCTAAAATTTGAGAAAATTTCTTGAATGGAAACGAAAATATTGTGTTTTACCGAGTTTAAGCTGTGATATTGACACTGCTATACCTCAAAATATAAAAAAGAGCCCTTTTTTCACAAAAACACGATAGATATAATACAACTCGTGTAATGCTGATTTTCTGCCGATATATCCTACGAGATTTATTATTTTTATGTGTTTAACTATTCTCCCATTGTTCATTATGATCCCAGCTAGTCAGAACCAGGTGAGTCTGAGCTGGAATAAGCCCAACACGTATTAGTACTAACCCACACGCCGTCGAACAGTAGTGAGTTTCGATGGCTCAGTGTTCGTTGCAAAAATTTGAGCCTGAAATAATTTTTTGATTTTCTACAGTAGAGTTATGTATATTAGAGTTACTGTAAAACAGATCGGTGAATGCCTTCTCGCATAGAAAAAGAAACGAAACTATATACCGAATGAAATAATAGAAATCCTGCATAAAATCTTACCGTAGGTACTTTAAGAAATGGATAAAATTCCTATAAGAACAGAAAAAAAGTAAACGATCTCGCCAGGGATCGAACCTGGAATCTCCCGCTCCGTAGGCGGGCGCCTTAGCCGTTGGGCCACGAGACCATGCTCTTCTTAATCTGATCTTTTGCTCTTATCCTTATCTTTAAAATGACTAGTTTAAAGCGGATAGAAAATAACATGTTCCACTGACTTTAATGAGAAAAATATTTCTCCCAAGAGAAAGTAACACAGCGAATACGTAACTAGTTCCAAACAATTTCTGAAAATAACAGTAAAAGTTATATTTCACAGTTCAGTCTATGCTGGTCTGGTTACAGTATAATTTTGAGCTATGAAGTAAATAAAAATACTTTCGTAGAACTTGTGCATCCCATGATGCTTTTTCCTTGACTTTAGTCTAGGGTACAAAATGTTTTTGTGTCTGTGCGCAAAATGTGGAAAAATGGCAGTCAGATATTCTGTGGATAAGCCAATCATACGAGAGAAAACTAGGAAATTATATTTTTTACACGAGAGAGAAAATATTCAAAGAGATGACTGAAAAAACAATTACTGATGCAAAGAGAAAAAAAACTAACAAAACGTTTCTGTAGTTGGGAGATAGATGTCGCCAGAAATCAGTTCATTTTAATAACAAAAAAAGTCATATATGGATCATAAAAGTTATAGAATGCAGATAGTCTATCATGGCGAATCAATAAGAAATACTTCCAGTCCCCCTTCGGATCTTCAGAGGGTGTCCCGAAATCTTATTACTACAGTATGCGCTTTTTTTCGCGAAATTAGAGAACTTTACAACATTTCTCAGGTATCCTGCTTGCGATCGCCGACCGAAGGAAAGCGTGAGCATTTTCTTGAATTCAGAAATATTTTTAGACCCTTGGGGATCTTTGGAGGATCTCGAGAAAACCTTTCAGATTTACATTAGATTACGAAGCTTACGCATCAAATCAGGGAAAATTTCATAAGGTATTTTAGATAGTCCTCTTCAGTATTTCTAATGATTGGTGACCCGTAAGAGTAAAGTGGTCGTCCATAGGTGTGTCACTTTAGCGTTGTTTACCAAGTGATAAGTAATAAAACGTGCCATGTAGTCAAAAGCGACCACAAATCGGCGACTTTTTAGCGATTCATCGACTGCTTAATCGTCAATGAATCAGCGATTTTTCAGCGATTTTGCCGGTTAATAGTAGTTAATCGGCGAGTTTTTGATTTAACAGTTAACTAGGCTTCTGGGTTCAAAGCTGACTTAAACCCAAACTATGAGTCAGGTGTGACGAAACTACAGAGAACACTCTTGGTAATTCCGTTTTAAACTAAACTAAAAGGATATTGTGAATAGACGAACATTTCTCGTTGATATCGTGTTTGTTATATACTTATTCTACTGTGGAATAAAACGGTGAATAACAAAAAACCATCTAATCGCTTGAAATCAACAATTAATCGCAATTAATTGACCATTATTAAAGCGAAAAGAAAAATCGTCAGGATCGCTAATTAATCATAATTCATTTGCTATGTTTTTAAGAAGCGTGATCTATCGTCGATTTTTAACAACTGGTCGTATCGTATTACTTTATTACTTATTACTTTTTTCCAAGTAATAATCTTTTATCACTTTACTTATTACTAATAAGAATACAAATAATAAGTACCACACTGTGTTTCCGTGTTCGAGTCAGACAGTCGTTCTCGGTTACCTGTGATCGTACAGATTTCGGCAAAAGATGATTCGAAAGTAGAGAAGTGGAAGATGACACCTCTGAAGTTATTTTTCGAATATTTCCTTTAGTTATCGTACAATTAGTGTTACAAAATGAGTATATTTTTTAGAAAACTCTATCGTTTCTGCTAGAGATAATTAATCGTCACGTGATGCCGTTCATACTGAATATATGCTACAGTACTTATGATACGATAAAAGCTATAGTAGAATATATGACACGATAATGAATCAGCTGATATCGGAATAGAAATTCTTCAAAAATAGTCAGACTGTTATGAGTTTGTGGATGTTCTAATTCTGTCTGTTAACCGTTTCACTCAGCCGACTTTCCAATCTTCCCACAGGGCAGTTGGTCGGTCTCTAGTTCTATTTCGATCACGTTGGGGATCAGGTACACAATTAAAATCACCGCCAATCAGTAGAAGATTGGTAATTGGTATAAATGAACCAAGTCATTGAAAAACTTTTGTCGTTGATCAAGTCGATCACTAGGAGCATAAATGCTAACAAAAACGATGGAAGTATTATTATTCACCAGCTTGATGAACGCTTTCCAACACAAATGATCTCCCATATCATCAGAACCGCTAAAATACCATCGGTTACCGCAGCGGTCACCGCCGAGTATAATGGGAGGTCAACCTAATGGACATATGAAATTATCGCACGGTATACCGGCGGTATCCACCGGTATTTTATCAGTGTGAGCAAACAGTACAGGAGTTCGAATCTAGTTCTTAGCTTTCTTTTTTTTGCAGTGCGCATGCAGCGCAGTGATGTTTCCGAGCGGGAAAAATTTGACTCAAGCCAAAGTACAAACTTCGACGAATCTCTGATGTGAAAGAGAAAGTTTAATCTGAAAAATAATCAAAGTTTTTGGACTTCTCTGCGTTTCTTATATAGACTGCCAACTACAAAACAAAAAGGTGATTGTGTCAAGACGGTTTACCGACGGTTTTTTCTTGCACCATGGTCTGAAACTACCGTGCGGTAACCGCCGGTAGAAGAAAAAACCGTCGCTAAACCGGTCATTATACCGAACGGTACGGTTAACTAGCTGTAATCTATAGACCGGTGGTATTACGAAAAAAAGTGCGACATGGGCTACCCCACTGTCCACCACTTGATGTTTAGATTAATCTATATTTATTAGTCAGCTGAAATAAGCACCACAGATAGTCAGGAATCGTAAAGCATTGTACTTGGCTATCCGAAGAAACGCAACACAGACAAACGGAAATAACAACAAAGTAAAAAACTATCTTTTTACAAAAAAAACAAACGGACAAAAAGAAAAAAGATCAGATTCAAAAAAGAAGAATAGAAAAAATGAGGAATATGCACAGTAAGTTAGCTGTTAAATCGTTTTGAACATTGGGTATATTTTATAACAGCTGAATAGATTGCAGAGTATTCATCATATTCAAACCTATTTTTTAATAGCAGATTTTTAACATCAATCCTGATTTTTCGCGGTATGGAGTCGGTGATGGTATTCATCATCATAGTATGAAAAGGGGCAAAAATAAATGACAATGAAGAAGAAAACGTTCCACTGTTTTAGGTGCACCACATTGGCAGAAATTACTTCCAACTAAGCGTTTTCGAAAGAGCTGAGAATTCAGGTCTGAAAAACCACATCTTAACTGGTAATAGATCTGATCACGTTTTCTGTTCACACCGTAGCTACGGTGTTTTATTCCATTGACTGTAAGTCTATGGTCATAC
>CAJNOQ010006911.1:0-12974 GCA_905250885.1 Didymodactylos carnosus
TTTTGTTCGAAATAATTCTGGAATTATCTTAACAAATGCATTTGATAGCGCAAATATTTCTCTATAAAACGAAACAGTTTACAGCTCTGAGTGAATCTTGATAACCAATGTATAGCAATTTTCCCGAATGCCCCAACAACAGTTTTGAACTGGTGCATCCCTAGATATAAACATAAAATGCTGTCTTTACTTGGTAGTGGTAGTAGGAAAGTTATCATTTTCCGCTTGCCTGATAACCCATATCTTAATTTCACTCTTCAAAAGTTTTGCTTTTAAACTTTCATTTTTTTAAAAAAATTTGGCCTTAGCGGTGCAAATGGCTTGCAATTCACTCTTATATATCTTATTTTCTTTCTGTTCCTTCTCTTTCAGGTATTTTTCCCTTCCATCATCTTTTCTTCCTAGCGTCTTCGGTTTTTCTGAGCTCGTTGGAAGATGCCGGTAATTGGAAATTTGAGCAAAATTGTTTTCAACGTTTTTTCTGTCATGGTTGGATAGATCTCCTTCAGTTACCTCTGAAAATGTTACCGACTTGTCCGAAAAAAAATTTCCAAAATACTGTTATACCACACAACCACAAAAGAACAGCTCTCGGGAAGATTTCAACTACTAAAATCACTTTCATATATTCTCTTGAGTTGAGGCTTATAAACAGATAAGCTAACAACATTGTCATTTTCTTTTGATAGCATATGAAAAGTACGAACTTTTGCCAGGCGCAGAGATACAGACTCATGTATATATCAAAAATCTTAGAATTAGTTTTATATTAACTTAGCATAAAATTTGGAAAGGGGAAATGCAGAAAAAAGAATTATTTTATTTCTGCTTTTAGGCGCCATTATTTTGGTGTCAGTGTGCATTCGCGCCTAGACACAGATATTGGATTTTTTGCTTTTGTTCATTCTGTGCGATTTATTTAAATCGAAAACAAATAATTTCTGATGGTAAATTTACTATTTGAAAGCTGAAAAGTATCATACGGACCGGATAGATTCTTTTAACTCGTTCTGTGCGCTAACCGCTAGAAATTCAAGATGGCCGACATGCCTAAAATTCGGCAAAGAGCTAGTATATATTCGTTTCCTGAAAAATGAGGCGAAAAAGTGCATAGTTATTTGAAAAAAATCCCGAAGTACAATTTTCTCGCCAGTTACTACAGAAACGAACTTGAGCGCGAAAACCAGACGTGATTTTAGTGCCAACTCTAATTAGTTTTTTATCCACTCGCAACCTTCTTAATGAGATTTTTTCGCACAATTACTCTAGTATTGTATTTTTCTAGCCTGAATTTGTGCACTTTTTCTAGACGAAAGCAGAGTGTATCGACACAAGCAAAACAGGTTGCAAACGAACAGTATCAGAATATTGACAATAACATTTATTACATACAGTCAAACTGCATTGCACGTGTTTTTGAGGACCACTACGAAATTGACTTGAACAAGATTGACAATGGCGCGGAGTTGCGTGGTTCTGTTAGAAGGCCATGGCCTTGGATTTAAGAGAATAGCCTCAGAGGTGGCCTTCTAATCTTTGATGGGATTAGAAGAAAAGTTCAAGGTTTGTTTTATCGATGTTGTATCGGTGAAATCAAAATGATCTGCTAGACGTTCGTGGCGCTATACGGTGATCAGTGCAATCGAATTTTCTACATACTAAATAATTGTTTATAATTTCTATTCCTATCGGTTAATATGTTCCTTTCATAGAATAACTATAGTGTTTCTTTATAACACGTCAGAACAGTGTTATGTCCTGTTAGTTAGACCGTGTGCTAGTCCATAAGTAGTCATATATGATATAGTATAATGAATGGTTTCTCTCTCTTTGTTATTGCATATATTTTGTTTTCTATTAACGCATGCACTTTTTTCGTACATTTCGGACGGATACTACTTTCTTTCTTTCTTCTCTATTTAGAAACCAATCTGTGAAGATTTTCTTTTACTCTCTTTCATTTTTCATATATATTTAAACTGTTTCATTTTTATTTTCATTCTGCTTATATTGAATGCATATTACAATATCGCCTTAACAATTAACCACTGACGTTCAGTCGGCACAGGTTGGTGATTTCTCTCTAACAGATTTTGTTTAGCTTCTGCAGAATCCACTAGACGCTGGTCTCGGCTTATTTACAGAGGCTTGGGACTGAACTCAGCCGCGTGATTACTAGTCATTTCAGTATAGGAGCGCTAGCAAGCAGTTTTTCTGATAATGATTACTGGTAAGATAATCCATGCATGAACAATGAATTGTACTTTTCAAAGTAATATGGAATGTGTATGCGAATGTTCACCAAATGTTGATGGGTTTCCATGTGAAATGCAGTACAGGGAAGAAAAATACGTCGTTTATTCCTTTTTTCTATTTGATTTAACTTTATATTTAGATTCTATGATTTGTCCATATGACCAAATTTATTTCCCTAGTCAGGCTTGAATAGTGAGACCTGCTATCAACCTCTAATGGGGTGATGTCTCGTTCCTCTCAACATCACTACGAACCGTTTCATGAATTTTCATATTTTTTCAACACGCTTCAACGGGTATTAGATAAAAGAAGAAATAGAAGCCAACCTTTTTTATCACTCGCTCTCATTTATATCTATAAACATGACATATCGTCGGTTATATGTTAAGTAAATAGCATGTTGTTTTTAATAGTGAGTGGAAGACCATTCTATTCGATTCAACCTGATGTTGCTCTTTTTCGCATAAATACAAACGAAAGAAAACAAAAGATGTTTCTTTTCTTATCACAGATAGGTGAAAACAACGAAAACGTAAAAAAGAAAATCAACAATTTTTGTGACGACTGACGCCTAAATTGTAATTTATTAATAAAACCAAAGAAATTTGTATAATCAGTATCCAAAACGTAGCGGTTGAAGAAAGGTTTACGATACCTTACGACTAACTTGCCTAAGAAATCAAAGACGCCATTGAGTGAGTACCCAGGTAAAGGAAAAAAAGTAGTTGACTGGCGTCCGGACTAGTCTAGAAAACGTCAATATTTTAGAAATGTCTGAGAGTTCTGACGTACCCCCTGACGCTAGTCAAGGTGTCAGTTAAGGACCAAGAGGTCCAAAAAGTTAAAATGACGCCCGTCGGGTCGCATGACCTGTGTATAGTCACGCAACACAGTCATGCTGCCCGTCTTGACGGCATATGTGCCTATAATTATGTCGTAACAGCCGACGCGTCGTCCGTTAATATGGCTACACGTCGCGCCAAGCTTTACGTTAAGACTAGCCTGTCTTTTTGAAAAAGCTTTCAGAAAAACGTCCGAAATACCGTCTGGATCACGTTAAAGACGTGCGTCTTGAATGTAATACCAGTATACCAATCTTCTCACTGTCAACTGATACAACGTCCTGACTGTATATCAGACGTCCTTTTTGTACACAATGGACCGTATCATCCATAAGTACGAGAAGACGCTACAGGATTTGGACTATTCATTTAATTCAAAAAATCTGTAAGGGAAGGAACTTTCTTATAAAACACGATCGATTCTCCTACAAAAAAAGCGCGGTAACTACTGAAAAACGGCCGGCACTACCAGTGCGCACGGCATGCTATTTTGCACCGGTACGCCCTAGTTCCAGGTTTTTCCAGTCACTGTTTTGTTATCTGCGATTGATTCCAGTATGTTTTACTCGGACTTTTCTTCGAGAACATAGTGCAATCAAATTTAATGCGCTCGTCGAGCAGATAATGCTTTTGTCATGTTATAATTTCTATCTGAAATGAAAACGTCAGTATGAGCCTGATACTAAAGTCAGAGGATTTGCACAACAAATTGAGCCCTCTGTCCCCTTATTTGAATAGGTCGCATTTTTGCTGGTATAGTAAAGTACCTTATATAACAGACACTGTTTTGCGTCTTCATTTAAAATGAGAAAAAACCGTTGGTATCGCCAGTCAGACACGTGGCGAGAGTATATATTTATATATATATTATATACGTTGATATCACCTGGATCAGATGGAGCAGTCTATCCGTTTCTAACATTTTCTTCATACGAAGAAAGATACTTCTTATAAATGTATATATATATATATACTCTTGCGCCATGTATATGATTGATGATACCAACGTTTTTTTCGCATTTTAAACGAGACGAAAAACAGTGCTTGTTATTTAAGGCACTTTACTTCTTAAAGTAGACTACTTTTATACTCGAACTTTTTGTAGTTTATATCTGCTTTTTGAACATTTTTATAGTAGAACTAAACCATTAAAATAACCAATTTACACAGTAAGTACACAGCGCTTGCGGTGAGTGAAAGAATAGGGATATAGAAAATCGTTTCTATTTTACGGTTACTGTTGCTATTTTTCTACATTCATTTTGGGTATCAAAAATGGGTCTTCTTTCTCATGAAACACACGAAATATAGGGGCTTTCTCAGTGTATAGACTCAGTTTATGTTTTCTGTGTAAAGATCTCTGAATAAATCTGCACAGAAGGGAGAAATGCATGAAAGGTTCATGTTATAACAATTATGAGTATCCTCGGTGTAATATCGCTTTGCTGTGAGTGACTCGGGATGTAGCGATGATTAGTTCGGTTCTGTTTGACGCACGGAGGATTGGGGCTCAGCTATTCCGCCTTATTCACCGAATATTAGATTCTAATAACGAACTGATCCTAGCGATAATATCTACGGATATACATTCTTTGAAAGTCCCAGCGTGAACGTTTTCTTCATATATGGCAAACGTTACCTTACGGTAAAACTCACAGACGAACTGTAAAACATTTAACCGCTCTCACTTTTGTTCTGAGATCAAATGTCACTTATATGACACACCATAATCAAAATGCATGAGAAAAACCTATTAATATGGTTCTTATGACAAGTAGAAAGGCTTTAGACAAAGAGAAGGCGTCTTAATAAAACTACTGTGTGTAAGTTTTGATCTCAACTTCAAAGTGAGTCTGAGGTGAATGATTGACCCTGATTGCATTATGTTTCCGAAGAAAAAACCGGGTAAAATATAGTGAAATCAGCTTCTCAGCTATCTCAAGAAATATTCCTTTTGTCAGCTATCTTCAAGAAATATTTCCTTTATACCAAAATCCGATAGTGTAACATTGTGACTAGCCAAAATGAGACCTATTTAGATCAGGGAACAGAGAGCTGAATTTGCTGTGCACATTCTCGGAATTTACTATCTGACTCATACTGATTTTTCCTTTCCAGATAGAGATTATAACATGACAAAACCTAACGGATTTGGAAGCAGAAGATTTCAAAAAACAGGGAAAAGATCTCTCTACTCATGTTGTCGCGGCGTGACTGCCTATTACACAGGAACGAAGTCTATGAATGGTGGTGTAATATGAATAACAGCTGGTCATCAGAAATAAACATGTTTCAGTGTCAAAAAAAGAAATATTTTCAGTTACCCCAAAACTACATTATATCATTGGTTTTATTCCAAAAGTACAGAAACATAGTAGACATGTTAGAACAGTCGGCGTGTCGTTTCTTCACGGTCATTATCTGAGAAACTGCGACAGTGTCAGACAGATGTATCTAACTGGTATTACAGATTTGGCTGAGATTTTCATCACATGTAGGTCTATTTACTTACCGTGAGAAATACTTTTAAAAGTGTTACACTATCAAGCTAAACACAATATATAAAAAGCTTTGTGATAAAACGTCATATCAAAGCGTAAAAGCCGTGCAGAAGAACTATGAAGTAGCAAACCGATGAGAAAAAGCGTGAATTTAAATAATAAGGAAAAAGTGATCAAAGTGAAAAAAACCATGAACACGATGACTGCAAGGAAAAAACGTTCGCAATAAAACATAATGCGTCAACTAACCAGCGCTCACACCCGAAGTCATCTCATATCGTCTATTTTTCAAGAAAATTGATGGTTAACCACGGTTATTTCAGCCAAAACCAAAGTAACAGAGCAGAAAAACGACGGTTAACCGCCCAGTTAATTGGAAAAATGGTCGGCTAGCCGCTGACTTTGCTGATGAATTGGGCGGTTAACCGCCGTTCTTTCTGTTCTGTTGTTATGGTTTTACCTGAAATAACCGTGGTTAACCTTCGATTTTCTTGAAAACAGGCGACATGGGAATCCATCTCTTTTTATTGTCTACATAACTAATAAGTCAACAACACCAGGTTCAGCACTTGTAATGAATTTTTTTGTGTTTCGTTTTCTCTTTCTTTGGTTTTTACTTAACAAGGGAGTAAGGTACAGAAGCATGATCAATGAATTTTTCAGATTTGACTGTGACTAGTTTCATCTTGTAGAGCATATTCGAAAACCTATAAATCCAAGCTTTTACCTTTCTTGATCCTTTCGTTCTGTAGATACCAGAATTTTTTTGCAAACGACATCGTGCGAGAAAACAAATGAGTAAAAAGCATAAAATCGATAAATCTTGAAAACGCAAAGAGATAGGATCAAGATCTTTTCAGCGTATATAGTACTCAATGTCAACTATATATATAGTTGACATTGAGTACTATATACGCTGAAAAGATCTTGATCCTATCTCTTTGCGTTTTCAAGATTTATCGATTTTATGCTTTTTACTCATTTGTTTTCTCGCACGATGTCGTTTGCAAAAAAATTCTGGTATCTACAGAACGAAAGGATCAAGAAAGGTAAAAGCTTGGATTTATAGGTTTTCGAATATGCTCTACAAGATGAAACTAGTCACAGTCAAATCTGAAAAATTCATTGATCATGCTTCTGTACCTTACTCCCTTGTTAAGTAAAAACCAAAGAAAGAGAAAACGAAACACAAAAAAATTCATTACAAGTGCTGAACCTGGTGTTGTTGACTTATTAGTTATGTAGACAATAAAAAGAGATGGATTCCCATGTCGCCTGTTTTCAAGAAAATCGAAGGTTAACCACGGTTATTTCAGGTAAAACCATAACAACAGAACAGAAAGAACGGCGGTTAACCGCCCAATTCATCAGCAAAGTCAGCGGCTAGCCGACCATTTTTCCAATTAACTGGGCGGTTAACCGTCGTTTTTCTGCTCTGTTACTTTGGTTTTGGCTGAAATAACCGTGGTTAACCATCAATTTTCTTGAAAAATAGACGATATGAGATGACTTCGGGTGTGAGCGCTGGTTAGTTGACGCATTATGTTTTATTGCGAACGTTTTTTCCTTGCAGTCATCGTGTTCATGGTTTTTTTCACTTTGATCACTTTTTCCTTATTATTTAAATTCACGCTTTTTCTCATCGGTTTGCTACTTCATAGTTCTTCTGCACGGCTTTTACGCTTTGATATGACGTTTTATCACAAAGCTTTTTATATATTGTGTTTAGCTTGATAGTGTAACACTTTTAAAAGTATTTCTCACGGTAAGTAAATAGACCTACATGTGATGAAAATCTCAGCCAAATCTGTAATACCAGTTAGATACATCTGTCTGACACTGTCGCAGTTTCTCAGATAATGACCGTGAAGAAACGACACGCCGACTGTTCTAACATGTCTACTATGTTTCTGTACTTTTGGAATAAAACCAATGATATAATGTAGTTTTGGGGTAACTGAAAATATTTCTTTTTTTGACACTGAAACATGTTTATTTCTGATGACCAGCTGTTATTCATATTACACCACCATTCATAGACTTCGTTCCTGTGTAATAGGCAGTCACGCCGCGACAACATGAGTAGAGAGATCTTTTCCCTGTTTTTTGAAATCTTCTGCTTCCAAATCCGTTAGGTTTTGTCATGTTATAATCTCTATCTGGAAAGGAAAAATCAGTATGAGTCAGATAGTAAATTCCGAGAATGTGCACAGCAAATTCAGCTCTCTGTTCCCTGATCTAAATAGGTCTCATTTTGGCTAGTCACAATGTTACACTATCGGATTTTGGTATAAAGGAAATATTTCTTGAAGATAGCTGACAAAAGGAATATTTCTTGAGATAGCTGAGAAGCTGATTTCACTATATTTTACCCGGTTTTTTCTTCGGAAACATAATGCAATCAGGGTCAATCATTCACCTCAGACTCACTTTGAAGTTGAGATCAAAACTTACACACAGTAGTTTTATTAAGACGCCTTCTCTTTGTCTAAAGCCTTTCTACTTGTCATAAGAACCATATTAATAGGTTTTTCTCATGCATTTTGATTATGGTGTGTCATATAAGTGACATTTGATCTCAGAACAAAAGTGAGAGCGGTTAAATGTTTTACAGTTCGTCTGTGAGTTTTACCGTAAGGTAACGTTTGCCATATATGAAGAAAACGTTCACGCTGGGACTTTCAAAGAATGTATATCCGTAGATATTATCGCTAGGATCAGTTCGTTATTAGAATCTAATATTCGGTGAATAAGGCGGAATAGCTGAGCCCCAATCCTCCGTGCGTCAAACAGAACCGAACTAATCATCGCTACATCCCGAGTCACTCACAGCAAAGCGATATTACACCGAGGATACTCATAATTGTTATAACATGAACCTTTCATGCATTTCTCCCTTCTGTGCAGATTTATTCAGAGATCTTTACACAGAAAACATAAACTGAGTCTATACACTGAGAAAGCCCCTATATTTCGTGTGTTTCATGAGAAAGAAGACCCATTTTTGATACCCAAAATGAATGTAGAAAAATAGCAACAGTAACCGTAAAATAGAAACGATTTTCTATATCCCTATTCTTTCACTCACCGCAAGCGCTGTGTACTTACTGTGTAAATTGGTTATTTTAATGGTTTAGTTCTACTATAAAAATGTTCAAAAAGCAGATATAAACTACAAAAAGTTCGAGTATAAAAGTAGTCTACTTTAAGAAGTAAAGTGCCTTAAATAACAAGCACTGTTTTTCGTCTCGTTTAAAATGCGAAAAAAACGTTGGTATCATCAATCATATACATGGCGCAAGAGTATATATATATATATACATTTATAAGAAGTATCTTTCTTCGTATGAAGAAAATGTTAGAAACGGATAGACTGCTCCATCTGATCCAGGTGATATCAACGTATATAATATATATATAAATATATACTCTCGCCACGTGTCTGACTGGCGATACCAACGGTTTTTTCTCATTTTAAATGAAGACGCAAAACAGTGTCTGTTATATAAGGTACTTTACTATACCAGCAAAAATGCGACCTATTCAAATAAGGGGACAGAGGGCTCAATTTGTTGTGCAAATCCTCTGACTTTAGTATCAGGCTCATACTGACGTTTTCATTTCAGATAGAAATTATAACATGACAAAAGCATTATCTGCTCGACGAGCGCATTAAATTTGATTGCACTATGTTCTCGAAGAAAAGTCCGAGTAAAACATACTGGAATCAATCGCAGATAACAAAACAGTGACTGGAAAAACCTGGAACTAGGGCGTACCGGTGCAAAATAGCATGCCGTGCGCACTGGTAGTGCCGGCCGTTTTTCAGTAGTTACCGCGCTTTTTTTGTAGGAGAATCGATCGTGTTTTATAAGAAAGTTCCTTCCCTTACAGATTTTTTGAATTAAATGAATAGTCCAAATCCTGTAGCGTCTTCTCGTACTTATGGATGATACGGTCCATTGTGTACAAAAAGGACGTCTGATATACAGTCAGGACGTTGTATCAGTTGACAGTGAGAAGATTGGTATACTGGTATTACATTCAAGACGCACGTCTTTAACGTGATCCAGACGGTATTTCGGACGTTTTTCTGAAAGCTTTTTCAAAAAGACAGGCTAGTCTTAACGTAAAGCTTGGCGCGACGTGTAGCCATATTAACGGACGACGCGTCGGCTGTTACGACATAATTATAGGCACATATGCCGTCAAGACGGGCAGCATGACTGTGTTGCGTGACTATACACAGGTCATGCGACCCGACGGGCGTCATTTTAACTTTTTGGACCTCTTGGTCCTTAACTGACACCTTGACTAGCGTCAGGGGGTACGTCAGAACTCTCAGACATTTCTAAAATATTGACGTTTTCTAGACTAGTCCGGACGCCAGTCAACTACTTTTTTTCCTTTACCTGGGTACTCACTCAATGGCGTCTTTGATTTCTTAGGCAAGTTAGTCGTAAGGTATCGTAAACCTTTCTTCAACCGCTACGTTTTGGATACTGATTATACAAATTTCTTTGGTTTTATTAATAAATTACAATTTAGGCGTCAGTCGTCACAAAAATTGTTGATTTTCTTTTTTACGTTTTCGTTGTTTTCACCTATCTGTGATAAGAAAAGAAACATCTTTTGTTTTCTTTCGTTTGTATTTATGCGAAAAAGAGCAACATCAGGTTGAATCGAATAGAATGGTCTTCCACTCACTATTAAAAACAACATGCTATTTACTTAACATATAACCGACGATATGTCATGTTTATAGATATAAATGAGAGCGAGTGATAAAAAAGGTTGGCTTCTATTTCTTCTTTTATCTAATACCCGTTGAAGCGTGTTGAAAAAATATGAAAATTCATGAAACGGTTCGTAGTGATGTTGAGAGGAACGAGACATCACCCCATTAGAGGTTGATAGCAGGTCTCACTATTCAAGCCTGACTAGGGAAATAAATTTGGTCATATGGACAAATCATAGAATCTAAATATAAAGTTAAATCAAATAGAAAAAAGGAATAAACGACGTATTTTTCTTCCCTGTACTGCATTTCACATGGAAACCCATCAACATTTGGTGAACATTCGCATACACATTCCATATTACTTTGAAAAGTACAATTCATTGTTCATGCATGGATTATCTTACCAGTAATCATTATCAGAAAAACTGCTTGCTAGCGCTCCTATACTGAAATGACTAGTAATCACGCGGCTGAGTTCAGTCCCAAGCCTCTGTAAATAAGCCGAGACCAGCGTCTAGTGGATTCTGCAGAAGCTAAACAAAATCTGTTAGAGAGAAATCACCAACCTGTGCCGACTGAACGTCAGTGGTTAATTGTTAAGGCGATATTGTAATATGCATTCAATATAAGCAGAATGAAAATAAAAATGAAACAGTTTAAATATATATGAAAAATGAAAGAGAGTAAAAGAAAATCTTCACAGATTGGTTTCTAAATAGAGAAGAAAGAAAGAAAGTAGTATCCGTCCGAAATGTACGAAAAAAGTGCATGCGTTAATAGAAAACAAAATATATGCAATAACAAAGAGAGAGAAACCATTCATTATACTATATCATATATGACTACTTATGGACTAGCACACGGTCTAACTAACAGGACATAACACTGTTCTGACGTGTTATAAAGAAACACTATAGTTATTCTATGAAAGGAACATATTAACCGATAGGAATAGAAATTATAAACAATTATTTAGTATGTAGAAAATTCGATTGCACTGATCACCGTATAGCGCCACGAACGTCTAGCAGATCATTTTGATTTCACCGATACAACATCGATAAAACAAACCTTGAACTTTTCTTCTAATCCCATCAAAGATTAGAAGGCCACCTCTGAGGCTATTCTCTTAAATCCAAGGCCATGGCCTTCTAACAGAACCACGCAACTCCGCGCCATTGTCAATCTTGTTCAAGTCAATTTCGTAGTGGTCCTCAAAAACACGTGCAATGCAGTTTGACTGTATGTAATAAATGTTATTGTCAATATTCTGATACTGTTCGTTTGCAACCTGTTTTGCTTGTGTCGATACACTCTGCTTTCGTCTAGAAAAAGTGCACAAATTCAGGCTAGAAAAATACAATACTAGAGTAATTGTGCGAAAAAATCTCATTAAGAAGGTTGCGAGTGGATAAAAAACTAATTAGAGTTGGCACTAAAATCACGTCTGGTTTTCGCGCTCAAGTTCGTTTCTGTAGTAACTGGCGAGAAAATTGTACTTCGGGATTTTTTTCAAATAACTATGCACTTTTTCGCCTCATTTTTCAGGAAACGAATATATACTAGCTCTTTGCCGAATTTTAGGCATGTCGGCCATCTTGAATTTCTAGCGGTTAGCGCACAGAACGAGTTAAAAGAATCTATCCGGTCCGTATGATACTTTTCAGCTTTCAAATAGTAAATTTACCATCAGAAATTATTTGTTTTCGATTTAAATAAATCGCACAGAATGAACAAAAGCAAAAAATCCAATATCTGTGTCTAGGCGCGAATGCACACTGACACCAAAATAATGGCGCCTAAAAGCAGAAATAAAATAATTCTTTTTTCTGCATTTCCCCTTTCCAAATTTTATGCTAAGTTAATATAAAACTAATTCTAAGATTTTTGATATATACATGAGTCTGTATCTCTGCGCCTGGCAAAAGTTCGTACTTTTCATATGCTATCAAAAGAAAATGACAATGTTGTTAGCTTATCTGTTTATAAGCCTCAACTCAAGAGAATATATGAAAGTGATTTTAGTAGTTGAAATCTTCCCGAGAGCTGTTCTTTTGTGGTTGTGTGGTATAACAGTATTTTGGAAATTTTTTTTCGGACAAGTCGGTAACATTTTCAGAGGTAACTGAAGGAGATCTATCCAACCATGACAGAAAAAACGTTGAAAACAATTTTGCTCAAATTTCCAATTACCGGCATCTTCCAACGAGCTCAGAAAAACCGAAGACGCTAGGAAGAAAAGATGATGGAAGGGAAAAATACCTGAAAGAGAAGGAACAGAAAGAAAATAAGATATATAAGAGTGAATTGCAAGCCATTTGCACCGCTAAGGCCAAATTTTTTTAAAAAAATGAAAGTTTAAAAGCAAAACTTTTGAAGAGTGAAATTAAGATATGGGTTATCAGGCAAGCGGAAAATGATAACTTTCCTACTACCACTACCAAGTAAAGACAGCATTTTATGTTTATATCTAGGGATGCACCAGTTCAAAACTGTTGTTGGGGCATTCGGGAAAATTGCTATACATTGGTTATCAAGATTCACTCAGAGCTGTAAACTGTTTCGTTTTATAGAGAAATATTTGCGCTATCAAATGCATTTGTTAAGATAATTCCAGAATTATTTCGAACAAAA
>CAJNOQ010006912.1:0-12972 GCA_905250885.1 Didymodactylos carnosus
GTAGTAATATGGTATGTAACTATGGTTCATATACGATTTTATTCGGTTTTTCAGTGGGTATTTTTCTATATCAAATACAAGTCGGATCATTGTTTTTATATGGAGAAAAAAGTACTTAGAACATCGCTGATACCGGCTTTTTAGGTGCAATTTGGCGTAATTGGATGGGTTATGAATCTTTTATTTTTACTGAAAAATAGACAAAATTGGGTTATTTCATGTAATATAGGCTTTCACTAGGTTTTTTATACAAAACAAAATTCTGCCACGAGATTTAGCGTGGCCGATTACTTATGTTTCCATTTATTTTCGGTATTGCCACACCTTAAGAAATGTTGATCCTGGGAATCTCAGAAAATCCGATGCCGCGCCAGAGCAGCAAAAAATTAAGGGTCTCCTTAGTTTCCGTTTTGAAGAGGACACTTTGGACTATCTATCTATGAAGAAAGATTGACCTATTTCTATGTTAGTTCTGACAGATCCAAACTGGTTTTCCAAAGATGTGCGCAAAATCCGGTCTTTGAACTTGTTCAAAAATCATTTCTGCTTATGAAAAGATGCGTACAGGTGTTGGCTATTCAAAACTGAAAACTACAAGTCTCTATCTACTTCCGTTACGAAGTTATCCAAAAAGCAACCGCCCGCCTTGTGTTTTGAAACGAATAGTAGTGCCCTGTTGTCACCACAGTGAGTGCATTAATAGTGCTCTAATGACAGACATTTCATTTTGACAACTTTGTCCTCTTGTTGAAAATATGCCGAAAAACTCCACAAAATACTTGCTGTATTTATGAGGCTTACTAAGAAATAACACGATACAACACGACGTAGGTTGCACTGCTTTTACCTTTAAGTTTTTTGGTATTTTGTATGTTCCTTGTTACGACTGTCAAATTGTTTTCGTTTATAATATAACTAAAATATAAATCTCCCGCTATATACATATGTTACGGATAAACTTCAAATTTGATCAAATTTTAAATTTATCCGCTCAAAATACAAATTTAAGGCTTGCCCAGAGTTTATTCAGCCAGAATCTAAATAAGAACATAATGCTGTGAAGATCCATGAAAAAATTAATATTTTATAATTATTCCCTTGTAGTTAGGATCATATAAAGAAAAATGTATGTTTGCTAATACGGACACGTCAAAAAATCAATAACTTTCAAGAGAAATGGTGCAGATGGCGAATTCAACACGAATAATTTAATGGTACAACAGGAGGATCTCCAGGGGATCTTGCAGAATATTGTGAGAAAACTATAGCAAGATGAATACTGGCTATTGAATTATGAAAATCTCTTGAACCCTATGGTTAAACGCGCTCGTGTTTTACGATTTTCATTCTTCTAGTACATATTTTAACAAAAATAATAGCAGATTCGTGATCTCCATCAAAAACTGAATCTATAGACATGTCATTTGTATATTTTTGACGAAAAACAAGTTTCAAAAAAAAAGACCCGGTTTTCTGTAAAATCAGTCTTTCAGAAACTCTAAAAAGTAATCAAAACCTTTTTTTTAGTGAGCCATGATTGTAGCCTGCAGTTTTCTGATTAAAATGAGACATATCCCAGCTCTGCACAATCTCTCTTTGCACAGTTATAGAATTTACAAGAAAAGCCCTAAATTAATTCTTTCTTATTTCTGTAGCTTTGAACTGACAACGAACATTCGGGACTTTTCTTGTAAATTCTATAACTTTGCAAAGAAAGATGGTGTAGAGCTGGGAGACATCTCATTTTAATCAGAAATTTGCAGCCTACAATCATGCCTCATTAAGAAAGTTTTTAGTTATTTTTTAAACTTTCTAAAATACTGGTTTTTCAGAAAAACGGGTCTTTTTTTTGAAAACTTGTTTTTCGTCAGAAATATACAGATGACATGTCTATAGATTCAGTTTTTGATGGAGATCACGGATCTACTATTATTTTTGTTAAAATATGTACTAGAAGAATGAAAATAGTAAAACACCAGCGCGTTTAACCATAGGGTTCAAGAGATTTTCATAATTCAATAGCCAGTAATCGTTGTATGGACTTATCGATTATACTCATAAATTTAATTTTTAATGGGCATTAATTTGGTACATAATACTCTGTGATATTATTTGTAGTTTGAGCGGTACCCCCCTGGAAAAACGTTTTTTTCGACCCTGTACAATGCCATTTTCTTGACGTTCCTACGAAAATGGCACCCTCGATGAATGTTGCTTCATCCAAAAATGAGTAGAGCCGAAGAAAACGAAATCTGATGAATACTTTTTCTTTAGCCTTGCTCAGAAAACATGACAGCTATCTTTCTCCATTCAGCCCAGGTAACATACAGAGGTGGCTAGCGTAGGTGCATTTGGTATTGATTCAGCGTTCTGCCATTGCTTTACCTGAATTTCCTAACTCATTCGATCCGTCAAAGAATGTCTTAAAGAGAAGCATGTAAACAGAAGAAACGAAAGAAACATTAACAACTGATGAATCTGTTTTTTTAACAATTCGAAAAATCCAATATGAATGCCGAAAAGCCATGTTACATATAAACTTGTTTTTATAGTTAGAGAAAACTCATATCACTAGGCAGATTTGAAAAGTAAAATTTATCGTTTCTACTTATGTCTAAAATGCAATCGCAGTTAGAATTGTTACTCGACGAAATTCTGCTCGAAATTTGTGATTACCTAAAAACGTTCAATGTTATTTATATATTCGTTCACATCACTAAATAAACAAATAAATCGAACAATGACCAAGTATATTCAATGTCGTGATTTATCGAATATATCTTTCAAAGAGTTCAACTATTTTTGTAAAGCTGTTTTACCATCCATTAGTCATCATGTTCGTATCTGTTTTTTGTATCTGTTGTTTGTAGTGCTTTCGTATCTGTTTTTACAAGGCCTTCGTAACACTATTAATCGGGTCATATCCTCTCTATGAAATAGCCAGTCACTAAGATCACTAACAGGGCTTTTGTAAGACTCCTTTACACGGCTTTCATAAGGGAGTCTATATGTACTTTTTATCCCAGATATAAATGATAATGCTGTATTATTACAGGGCTTTCTTGACGAATGCTACTTCTCATTGTAAATGAAAGAGAAAACAAATAGAAACAGTAAGAGTGAATGAGTACAATCACACATCATTTCAACTTGAAAAGTAAATATACACTTCGTTACAAAAGCCCTGTAAAAGACTGTTACGAAAGTCCTGTTAGAGAACATTAATCTTCAGCTATTTTACGGTAAAAAGTACACACAGAATTCGTTGCGAAAGCCCCGTTAAAGAGTGTTACGGAAGCCCTGTCATAGCATCTACTTAGACGGTAATCCCTTTGCATTATCGCTACGAAAGCCCTGTTTTTTTAATTTATATCTTTTTAACGTGTTACGAAAGTCTTACTTTCTACCGAGCTTTCGTAGTGCCAGAGGTCTGAATAAAACCTGACCGTATTATTCAGTGAGAAAATTGATATTAGTAAACAGTTTGTCCATTTAGAATATTTGAAATTAATCGTATGTAACGCCGATGAAGCTCCATTAGACGTTTAGGATACTGAGTATTTATCTTGTTTAAAGATTCCTTAGTCTTCGTTTGATATTGCTTATCAAGGGCTATTTTAGTTGTCTGCTATCAGCCAGAGATAGTTTAAATTGATCATTAATTGTGAAAGAAAAAAATCAGTAACGCTGGAAGTCTACTATGAAATCAGTCTGACTCATGATCTATTTTTCCGCGTTGTTTTAATCTTCTTTAGAAAAATGTCATCGGACATAATTAAATATGGCTTAATTATCTTGGTAACAGCGGTGTTGGCAAAAGTTTTTAGCCATCCTTCTCGATCCAGAAATATTTGAACATAATTTTCCTTTTGATTCTATTACACATCATACAGAATATCAAGACATTATTGCTGGATTATATGCTGTATTCAATATACCTGGTCTTATTGAAGCCGATCATACACGTATTGATTTAAATAAAAAAGAAATTTATGAAACATTTGAACAATAACCAAACTCTATTATCGTTTATGTGTTCGGTCATCAAAATGGTCACCGAGAGGATGTTGTGGCATTCGACTCTATCAGAAAAGCTTATCTGTTTAATTCAGATTCATTGGTTCTTGCATTAATGATTTATCAAAAAATCGAAAATAAGACTATGAAGGGGAAACAACTCTTCTGTTACAGAAACTAACTGATATGAAACCTCTTCATATACGCTTTTTAGACCAAATTAATGTTGATAATCCGCAAGAAAAGAAAAATTTAAAAGAGAAATTGTCACAATTAATTACTGAGCATATTCAACAAAATGATATTAAATTAAATGTTGAAGAATTACAATCGCTGAAAGCAGCTATCAAAGGTTGACAAGAAGCATTGAAACATGATAAACAATATTTTCAAAAACTAATTGCTGATTAACAAAAAAACTATAATGATTTAGTGACTCAGAAAAATGAAAATCAAATAATGTAAAAATTCTTTCAAAAGCAAATGGAAGCGCAACTTGAATTAACAAAACAAAGGAATGATCAAAATCGTGAGCATAAAAAAGAGATCCTTAATTTAACACGACAACAACGACTAGATCAACAAAAAATGCAAGAAAAATATGACGACAAAATACAACACATCATAAAACAAGATCAAGAATTCAGTCAGTCACAAGAAACAAAACATGATAAAGAACGAGATGGTAGGAGGCCAGCATGCAGCATCTAAATAAATCTCATCAAGATTTCTAAGTCAATCTTCAAAATCGAATTACTCAGTTAGCTACGCGACCACCAGTTATATATGAAGCTGGGGAAATCCTTTAGAGAATGTTCCACGATTACGGTAACTTTCACAAGATGGACATTTCAGAAGTTGTAAATCTCGACCAGGGCACTTTCCTTCTGGGCGTTTGCGATTAGGCGGAGAAGTGGGGGACCTAACCACCCTAAATTTTGACACTGTCCGCCAAACTTTTGAAGTTTGAACCAATTCTAATACGGAGTAACAAAAGTTCTTTTCAATTAAAGGTACCCGTCCCCTCTTTTTGGGCTTTCCGTAGAAATGCTGTGGAATAAAAACTAAAACTCTCGAATGCTTCATATTTTCAGAACTGATTGGAAACTCAATCGAGCACGTTTTCGTTTTTGTTTCAAGTTTCTAACTATTGCCGTTCAGCACTTTTCCCGAAACTCGCTTTTTCATTGTGTCACATTACTACCTCCCTTAAATTTCATCCGATTGAGTTAAAAATTTTACCATAGGAACTCAGGATCATAGCGCAGAGAAATAATTTTGAAAATTTATTTTAAACCTTTCTTTACCGAGGCATAGGGTTTCTAAAATTTAAAAATTTGGGTTTTGAAAGTTTTTTGGTATTTTTTCTATAACTCGGTAAAAAAAAGTCTAAAATAAAATTCCAAAATTACTTCTCTACGTTATGATCCTGAGTTCCTATGGTAGAATTTTTAACTCAATCGGATGAAATTTAAGGGGATAGTAATGTGACACAATGAAAAAGCGAGTTTCGGGAAAAGTGCTGAACGGCAATAGTTAGAAACTTGAAACAAAAACGAAAACGTGCTCGATTGAGTTTCCAATCAGTTCTGAAAATATGAAGCATTCGAGAGTTTTAGTTTTTATTCCACAGCATTTCTACGGAAGGTCAAACCTAAGGGGGGGAGGTATCCTTAACGATTGTTTCACTTATTTAGGAAAAAACTGTCCGCCGACTTTTTAAAAACGCTGTCAGCTAAAGAAATCTCCCCATCCTGATTAAAAACAATCGGAAAGTCTGGGCACTTTTTGCATAACAGTGTACCTTTTTAGCGAGCAATTGTTATCATAACGGTAGTCGTAAAATAGCTGAATATTACTACATATACGCCCTATTCACTCAGCTTTTACTGTTGTCTTTACATAGGGGTCGACTATTTACTAATTTATTAGCCTACATTAATTTTAAACTTTAATAAACCACTTTTTTCCCCAGCAGGATAGTATTCAGATAGTTTCGAATATGGATAAGTGCTAATGTCGCTGACCAGATCAGGCTCTGCCATCTTCTCACTTATTTGTCCTATGATCCCCCGCACAACAACATTTGAATCAAAACTAGCCTGAATTATGAATGTGGACGGCTTCAAACATGCAAACACCATTTCAGGTTGTCAAAATATATTAGACTTTCATATACGCCCTGTCGTAACTTGATTGTCTTACTATGCACGGAGTTACTGAGAAGGATAAAATCTTTCATACTGAACTGACAAAGCTAGAGTAGCTAACACAATCGTCCAACGATCTTTTGACATCGTAGAGTAGAAATTTGAAGTAATACTATGATATGGTAAATTCGATGTATAATAATATGATATACAGTGTTCATTAGATAACGGTCTCAAGATTCATTCGACAGAATTAAAACAAAAATCTTCGTTCATCATTTGCATTCCTCTCCATTTATCCATTCACTATCATATTCATTCCCATCTTTATAGGTAACAACACCCCTACCAGTCATTTTACCCTCAACGAATTCACCATCGTATTTATTCCCATTATTATAGACGAAAACACCTCTACCAGTCATTTTGTCATCTGCCCAGTCGCCATCATATTTATCCCCACTATTAAAGATAAAAATACCTCTACCAGTTCTTTCTCCATCTGCCCATTGGCCATCATATTTATCGCCATTACTATAGCTGAAAACACCTCTACCAGTCATTTTACCCCCCACGAATTCACCATCATATTTATCACCATTATTCCAGGTGAAAACACCATTGCCACACTTCCTATCCTCCACGAATTCACCATCGTATTTATCACCATTATTCCAGCTGAAAACACCTCTACCAGTCATTTTATCATCTATCCATTCACCATCATATTTATCCCCGCTATTACAGAAGAAAACACCTCTACCAGTCCTTCGTCCATCTGTCCATTCACCATCGTATTTATTCCCATTATTATAGACGAAAACACCTCTACCAGTCATTTTACCCTCAACAAATTCACCATCGTATTTATTCCCATTATTATAGACGAAAACACCTCTACCAGTCATTTTGTCATCTACCCAGTCACCAGTATATTTATCTCCGCTATTAGAGATGAAAATACCTCTACCAGTTCTTTCTCCATCTGTCCATTCACCATCATATTTATCCCCATTATTATAGATGAAAACACCTCTACCGGTCATCTTACCCTCAACGAATTCTCCATCGTATTTATTCGCATTATTATAGACGAAAACACCTCTACCAGTCATTTTACCCCCCACGAATTCACCATCATATTTATCACCATTATTCCAGGTGAAAACACCATTGCCACACTTCCTATCCTCCACGAATTCACCATCGTATTTATCACCATTATTCCAGCTGAAAACACCTCTACCAGTCATTTTATCATCTATCCATTCACCATCATATTTATCCCCGCTATTACAGAAGAAAACACCTCTACCAGTCCTTCGTCCATCTGTCCATTCACCATCGTATTTATTCCCATTATTATAGACGAAAACACCTCTACCAGTCATTTTACCCTCAACAAATTCACCATCGTATTTATTCCCATTATTATAGACGAAAACACCTCTACCAGTCATTTTGTCATCTACCCAGTCACCAGTATATTTATCTCCGCTATTAGAGATGAAAATACCTCTACCAGTTCTTTCTCCATCTGTCCATTCACCATCATATTTATCCCCATTATTATAGATGAAAACACCTCTACCGGTCATCTTACCCTCAACGAATTCTCCATCGTATTTATTCGCATTATTATAGACGAAAACACCTCTACCAGTCATTTTGTCATCTGCCCAGTCGCCATCATATTTATCCCCACTATTAAAAATGAAAATACCTTTACCAGTTCTTTCTCCATCTGCCCATTCACCATCGTATTTATTCCCATTATTATAGCTGAAAACACCTCTACCAGTCATTTTACCCCCCACGAATTCACCATCGTATTTATCACCATTATTCCAGCTGAAAACACCTCTACCAGTCATCTTGTCATCCGCCCAGTCACCATCATATTTATCTCTGCTATTAGAGATGAAAACACCTCTACCAGTCCTTCGTCCATCTGCCCATTCACCATCGTATTTATTCCCATTATTATAGCTGAAAACACCTCTACCAGTCCTTTCTCCGTCTCTCCATTCACCATCATATTTATCCCCATTATTATAGATGAAAACACCTCTACCGGTCATCTTACCCTCAACGAATTCACCATCGTATTTATTCCCATTATTATAACTGAAAACACCTCTACCAGTCCTTTCTCCGTCTCTCCATTCACCATCATGTTTATCCCCATTATTCCAGGTGAAAACACCTCTACCAGTCATTTTGTCATCTATCCATTCACCATCATATTTATCTCCACTATTATACATGAAAACACCTTTGCCATGTCTTTTGTTAGTTTTCGTTTCTCCTGTATATGTTCCAGAATCATATTGTACTGTTTCAAGAACATTGTCATTTAGTTCTTTTAAATGAATAACTGAAAGTCCGCCCTGATGATGCAGTTTTGAACCCACCTGTAACCGTGTACCGGGCATCAGTATGATTTCTTCCTCTTTGGAAAAGGCCGTTAGTGATGAAATATTCTTTCCGTTCGAGCATTCAATGAAGAATAATGTTGCATCTTTCTCGCCAATAAACGACTTAATGACATCCACTGATAGCGAGCATGAATTGACACTCCACCATGTTAAGTTTTGTCCTTTAGTATAACTGTTACTAACATCATCTGGAACACCACGAAAAACCGTTGATTTTACCGACGGTAATTTATTAAGCGCCGTATCGAGTAGTTTCAGATAGGCAAACCAGTCCTTCAGAGCAGGTCGATATTGATCCCGCAATGCTCTGTTCAGTACACGATAAAAACTATCGTCTTCCATTTCCATTGTATACAGATAGATCGATGCTGATTCATCGCGGGTCATGGATTCGTTGGATGTGTTACACTCCTCTTTCGCTTTTTTAACATAACGTTCTAACTGTGAAACTAATTTGAATAGAGGTTCAACCGCGGTATCCAATGGTAACAGAGGTGAAGATAGATAGCCATAAGCAGCCGGTAGTTTTTGGTTTGATGAATCTATATCAGTAAATCGGACAGGCATCCCAGAACGAATCTATTTGGTTAACTGAATAACCAAAAAAAGAAATGGTATGACTTGAAAATCGAGTTAAAATTGATTCGCGTGAGGAATATTGTACAATGTAACATTATCAGTAGTTTTAGACTTCCTCACGGTCTTGTACAATTCTTGAAGCACAGCTAGTGTGAGAGTTACACCTGAAGTATTTCCCAAGATTTTTTATAGCGGTTTGTCACAGAGAGTTTATTCTTTTTTTGTTTAAAAGAGGAAAAGAAACTACATCGTCTGACCGGCGCCAATTTTTGAATTAGGTCTGAGTTTTTTATCTAATTAAGGATTTTTAGGAAATTGGAGGTTGTTGGTTGCCTGGAAAACCATTAAAGGCTTGATTGAAAAATTCGCGCCGGTCAGACCATATAGTTAGGTGTCTAGCTTAAAACAAAACAAATCCGAACTCTCCAGCTTGAAGTATGTTAAAAAATCTTGGAAAACACTTCAGGGTCCTTTTTCGACCTAGATCTGCGGAAAACTGTTGAACAGTAAGACTTGTTGACACAAGAACTTTTTATTCCCGTAACTCATTAAGCAAAATATTTCTGGAAAGTTTCGTTAAGATCGGATTTACGGTGTCGAAGATAATTTCTGAGAGGAGGAGGGACCCCTTGAGCAAGAGTTTCGCAACGGCAAGTTTATGGAGATGAGCGCATTTGGTCTCTGCCCAGTAGTACCAACGGACCAGAACCAAGAGTAATTATTGTACGGAATCCGAGCCCAAATCAATTCTTTAAAAGTTAGATCAGATACACTATTTTGTGCATAAACTTGAATTTTTCTGAAAAATCTTTCTTCTTTGAAAAACTTAAAAATTTTCTTAAAAATCCAATATATGATCTTTTTAAAGACATGTGAAATTTTTTCTATGAGGTAACAGCTGGCTTTCAGTATTTCATGAGATTTGCAATGACTTCTTGAGATTTGTAGGGCTTTGATGCAGTCAGAGCAGAATGAGATTAATAATATGTTTAAAAGCTTTCTTAGTTGGCATATTGTAGGCGATGCTGACTGAACAATTTTCAAGTTTTGGTTGAGAAAAGTTCAGTTTTTCTATTAGAGCATTGTCGACAAAAGTTGAAATCTTTTTTGATGAATTTACGCCATGTTTCTGTGCCTTATCTCCGACACAATTATTTTAAATGAGTTTTTTGCGGACTGAAACTCAAATGTGGAAAAAGCCTTATATGCTATTATTCAACTACTCACTCGTTTCACTTGTAAACAAAGGCAGTTTATATAAAAGAACAAAAATAATGTACTGCTTTCAAACTTCTTTTCAACCAATGATCAATTGTTACGTCGTACTTAGGAAAAAAAGAAAGGAAAAAGAAACAGAATTCTTTTTTTTTGTTTGAAAAATACACACATCTCACGGCTTAACAACCAAATTTAATCATTTCTATTAAAAAGAAAAAGTGCTATGAAACAAAAACGAGTTGAAAGAAAACAAATTAAAATTGTGTTCACCGCATGGTCTGTTCTTAGAAATAAATTCATCGTTTAAGTGAGTCTTGTATATTGGTGCTGACGGATTGTTTAACGACGATTTATACTGAAGAAAAATCGGTCGAACGACGCAAAGGCTATTGTTTTGGTTCAAAAGTTAAAAATGACAAGCTTTTGTAATAGTTATTATTCTCAGAAGCCTTTATATAAGCCTGATAATTCTTGTAAAAGCTTCCTAATTGTTGCTGTTCTCATAAAAAGTACACGATATGTGCACACACGTGTTTAAAATTTCTCACATACAATAAATTTATTAGATACGATGAAACTGAGACAGCACTTGGGTATTGATAGTGTTATGCAGTAAAACTATTTTCATTAATTCTCTAACTCCTTCACTTTTTTCAGTAACAAATTCCTATGCTCCACATTCACAAAAAATACAGCTATATATAGACATCACCGAACATCAGAGAAAGGATCAGAAAAGGACCTAATGACACCAGAAGAACTGGCCGGAACATGGCATCATCAGATCATGACGCCAGAAGAATACGAAAGAATATGTCATTTACTACTGATCGGACTAATGACGTCAATAGAACAGAGAGGAAGAAAATGGTCCCCATAAACATATGACTTGCTTATGACACAGCACGTGTATTTTTCAGATTCAGTTTTTACAGAGAACAAGATTAACAAACTTCCTAGGTTTCCAAACACATTGTAGTCGAGGTTGAATGTCCGGCGTCTTACAAAAAGAAGAAATGAAAAAACAATCCTGATCACAGACGGCTGTCTGCTGGGAATAAGCAGTCGGATTTTAGTCAGCATAAGAACCTTTTTGGTTAGTAAAATAGCTCGCTGCGGCTGATGAAATATATGTACTAGAAACGGCTCAACTATAAAACAAAGCAGTGTACATTATCTTTTAAAAGGAACTAAAGTGTGACACAATACTGGTGTAATTTGCATTACCGCTTTTCCTTCATTTTTCGTACTTTCACATTTACGCTTTTACTGTAATAATCTGTCCTTCATGACGACGAGAAGCAAGATAGAGCTAACTTGACGCCGGTGTTATCGACAAAGATGCTGAGGATGTTGGTGCCACCGCAGTCGATGATACTGACAGCGTTCCTGTAGCCGCTGCAGTCGTTATTGTATTACCATGAACTGTAGTGCTTCCGTGGTCGACATTGTTACTACGACACACAAAAATTCCAATTGGATCCGCTACAAGTGGTGCACAAACAAAAAATACAATGAAATCTGTTAATATCTTATATGATGGTCCCTCGTTTTCTAGCTAACGAAGGACCATCGTCAGATGTAATACTGGGATTTCAAAGATCGTTGGTACGGTTTGTACAAGCAAAATTAAAAGATTCATAACTTTTGAAAGAAACAATATGGACACCTATCCTTTTAGGTCCATGTTTTGTCTTTTTTACGTTACACTAGTAGCAAAAAATATGATAGAAGAAATATAATAGAACCACTGACACAGCATGCGTCTCTTCCGTGTGTCTCTTCCAAAAAATTGGAAAAAGAAAATCCCGATCCCGTTCAACAGCTTAAATCCCGATCCCGAAGCCGCAAATATTTGTCCTCCTATCCCGCAGGGCTCTAACAGGGAGCCTGGCTAAAAAAAACAAGTATCACTTCTCACATTGCCATTCGTTGCATCACTCATACGTGTTCAAACAGTCTGAAAGTAAAACGACACCTAGACTGAATATGTTGAAAACGCCGAGCTGCCCTGTTCCAACCCGTTGACCGAAAGCTTTCACCAAAACTATGTGAGGGCGCATTAAATCATTTAGGGATGCCTTCAAAATTGTTACCACTTGAATCGTTTCAAGCGCTTTCGATCTTTCGATACATATATTCACAAAAATCAAAAAAGAAAAGTGAGAAAGGATAGAGAGTGAACAAAAGATATTTTTCTAAATAAAAGCAGAGAACGAAAAAGAACCATAGGATGTTGACATGTGGGATACACGATATATATATTACTTCTAAGTTTGAAAATCCATTTTCTTTGGATCGAAATGTTCACTGCACTCACTATGAAATTACTCTATATTCTGTCAACTTCACAGATTAAAATAAAACTAACCAGAATGTACCCCTCCCCGTTTTCTATGTTAGTTTGATTAAAGTACACAAGCTATACTATACGCCGAGCCCTTTTTTAAAAAGGGTACAGTCTACTGTACGAGATACAGGACTGTGAATAACGGAGCTGAATATGAGACAAAGATGTACTTTTTCTGCCAGTTAACAAGCGAAATCATTTCTTAAGAGGGGTTCTTGAC
>CAJNOQ010006913.1:0-12972 GCA_905250885.1 Didymodactylos carnosus
CGCAACGTTGAATTATGTGCGGAGGTTGTGCAATATTGAACTGTGACTGTTGCGTAATTACGCAACAAGAAAGAAAGGAAGGAAAGAGATGTTCTTACGACACACTAAGAGAGGTGGGTCGTAACACGGTAGCCCTTGAAATTCCCTACAAACTGCGATAGTGGAAATGTATTGTCGGATTTGATCCACAGACATCCCAAAGAAGCGTTCGGGTGCCAAATACACTGGTCGAGCATTCTTTTACTCAAGATTTTCTGCCAAAACTACAAGTGAAGCTCTTCTCTGCAATATGCTGCTGGGCAGTTTTGGAAATTTTCTAAAATTCTCCACAAACTGAGCTCGTCAGAATATCTTGACTCGACGACACAGATATCAAACAGAAGTGTTCAAGCGCCAAAAACACAAGCAGATCACTCTTTTACTCACTACTTTCTCGACAAAGAAAACATTATACTCTTCTTAATAATGTACTGTTCGATATCCCTTGAAATTCTACACAAACTGAGCTGGTTAGCATATCGTGACTCGATAAACTGGTCGCTACACACATCAGAAAGAAGCGTTCGAACACTAAAACACTAAAACACGAAGCGCTAAAAACACTAGCAGAGCACTCTTTCATTCACTACTTTTTGGACAACCTAAACATTATACGCTTCTCTATAACGTACTGTACGCTAGCCCCTGAAAATCTTCACAAACTGACCTTGTCAGAATATCTTGGCTCGATAAACTGGTCGGCACAGCCATCAAAAAGAAGCATTCGTGCGCCAAAAACACAAGCAGAGCACTCTTTTACTCACTACTTTTTCGACAAACAACATGTTATACTCTTCTTTATACTGCACTGTTCGATAGCCCTTGATATTGTCCACAAACTCTCTTAGAGAAAATGTCCTCTTCCATTTCGTCAGTTTCCACAGACGTCCAAAAGAAGCGTTTCAGTGCCGAAACCAGTCGTAGAGCACTCTCTTAGCCAACATTTTGTCGGAAAACAAACCATCAAAGTCTTCTCTATAATATATTATTCGATAGGCCTTGAAATTCTCCGCAAACTGCCTACAGAAAATATGTTGTTTGCTTTTGTCAGTTTCCACATAGATCCAAAAGAAACGTTCAAGTGCCAAACACCGGTAGAGCACTCCTTTAGTCACCATTTTGTGGGAATACAGAACATTCAGCTCTTCTCTATAATACACTGTTCGATAGGTCTTGAAATTCTCTACAAACTCTCGTAGAGAAAACATCGTGTTGGGTGTCGTCAATTTCCACAGACATCCAAAAGAAGCGTTCGAGTGCCGAAAACAGTGGTAGAGCACTCTTTTAGTCAACATTTTGTGGGAAAACAGAACGACAAACGCTTCTCTATCATACACACCACAGCGAACCGAATCTCTGAGAGCAATCGACGTTTACTAAAGCAATTCTAATATACTGTTCGATAGCCCTTGAAACTCTTTTATTTATGCTGATATAAAATATCTTTTACAAATTTTCTAATCTGAAATAATTACTCTTTGACTTCAGATAGAGCTCCCCGAACCTTATTTATTTATTGTATGATCTTATATTGAATTTCATGCTCAACCCACATTTCACCCTTTTCATTTTAGTGACCGTAAATATACACTTTCAGAGATATCCTCATTTTGCTCGGTCATTGATCTAGCCATAAAGAATCTGTAATTATAATAAAATTTAGTACAGTAAAAAGCTGGAAAACGCGAGAACCCTACTGAAAAGTTTCTATCTGTTTTCACGACCTGGGCTTCGAAAAAGAATTATTGTTTTTGATTTCTAAAAGTCATGCTTCGAGTTGCAAAGTTATCAGCTGAATCCGGGAATACTAAAACCCTTTTAGAGGCAAGAAGTACCTTTCCAAAGAGATGTTTTGTGCCCGTTGGGATGCTGATTTCACCATGTTTTACTGGGACTTTTCTTCGAGAACATGATGTAATCAAGTTTACGGGAACTAACAGCTATAGTCCCTGGATATCTCACAGTACCAGGTATCTCACAGATGTCTTCTCTAGTGGATGTACTTGGTTCCAGTACTTGATTACTTGATGAGTACTTGGGAAGTACATGACAAATTAAACACTTGGCAAGTACTTGAAGAAGAACTTGCCAGGTGTCGTTACTTGAGTTACTTCAGCCAAGTACTTGGACAAGTCAGTCACCCTTTTCTTGTGCATTGACCGCTTGTATATAAACACCACAATATCAACCATTATACACTTATAAAATGAAGTTATATATTTCTACTGAGTTGAACAAACTTAGTAGCCCTGCATGTATTTGCTCTACAAAAGTAGAGCATGGCTGCAGAATACCTACAAAATACAAAATGAAGATAAATGAAATAAGTATTTTTTTTGAAGTAAATTTACTTGCACTGTGTCAGCCAAGTACTTACATTTTACTTGTCAAGTACCTGAGAAAGTACTTGACAAGTAAATTTACTTGGAAAAGTCTACAAGTACTGTCCTCGTTACTTAACCCAAGTACTTGCGCAAGTACTTGGCATTCACTAGGGTTGTGAATCCGACAGTAAAAAAAATTTTCTCTAAAATAAGAAGATCAACGTGGAAAAACTTTGGTTCAATCTACCACTCGTAATCCACCCATTCTTCGACCAAAACGACTATTTAATGTGATGGATTATGACTCGAAGTAAAGTGTCGCTGCAGAGTCTTAAAGCAAAAAATGTTGGCCCAGTTTAGGCCGAAAAGTGTTTTAAGGCATCAAAAACGCATGAACACAAATGTACTTCGCGTAAGGCTCATTTTCTCAGTCACATCAAGGCAAGTTGTGTCAAGTCCCAAAAACTTTTAAAATCATTCCTCCGCGTGTCTTCTATATTTTAAAGAACTGGTAATCACTTAGTAGTTTTCTAGATCATACGACTCACTTTTTGCAAAGACGATGACTAAACAAGAAAAAAAACAAACATAAATCCCTGAACAAATCCAAAATGTCTATCAACATAACTATGACGATGGATGATGGCTGTGATTGAGAAAAAAAAGAAGTGCGTTCAGCAACATCCGTGTGCCCCAAAAATTAGTGCGTTATCCACTGCTTCTCCTGGAAAGGGGCAGAAACAACAAAAAATTAGGTTACTGAAAGAATACGAATGTCGAATGCATCACTAGACGCGGACAAAGTAGAACTGTATGTTGGTATAATTTTCAATGAATTAGGACTATTCGTTAATGAATTAGAGTTCATTAGAAAACGTTCTATGTATTTGAACGAACTGACTATTTTTTACATGCTGTCACGTTTCCCTATAACGTTCGTACACACTAAGGAAAAGAAGGAAAGTGACATCACTCTACACAGACAACCAGAGATGTGCGCTGCCGCGCCCCTTCGCCGCCGCCACCACTGACAGCGGAGAAAAACTGTTCTGACTTCCACCGCCGTCGCCATGTCGTTAAACTTTTGTCGTCGCCGAGGGCTGAGAAAATTTTTTTCCGACTCACTCTCCTCACCCTTTGAAAATTTTGACTATGTTTGTTAGTACGTTCTTATCTTAGGCATCTAGCGTGCAGCGCGTTTCTGTCTTTTCGTATACGGCAACGTACAGATACAGTCGGGGCGCGAAGAACGTGCCAATTTTTTATCGATGCACATGTCTGCAGACAACAGTCTTGATGTATGTTATATATATGCACCGTGCATTGCAACGTGAGCACACACTATATATAAATTTAACGTGAATAAGAAAAGATAATAGAAAAGAAAATCGCTATTTGTTGAAGCTCTATGCCGTCGATAACAACCATATGGAGTCGAAATAGATTTGGCTGGAGATTTTCTGCAGACGATTTAAAGAAAAATCTCTTTTGCAAGTTACTTATTAGCATAAGGACATGACTAATTCGAAAATATCTCTGCTCAGGTCTTTTCCGTTACCGAGTACAGTATAGAGACATGTTGCCAGGTGCGAGCTTACTTTTCATTGGTAGAAATTGTGAAAAAATCAGAAGTCCGACATGGTTAAAAGTGGAAAAAGTCCAAAATTTGGAAAATTTGCGCGTTCTCGCCGCCTACGAAAGACGTTTTTATAAAACTGCCAGAGAATCTAAGTATAAAGCTACAGCTCCCTAAATAATCAATTTCACCAATCTTGCCTTTGAAGCAATAAATAAGAGCCAGTTTTTAGGAAATAATGCCTCTTATCTCGGTAACGGAAAAGACCTGAGCAGAGATATTTTCGAATTAGTCATGTCCTTATGCTAATAAGTAACTTTCAAAAGAGATTTTTCTTTAAATCGTCTGCAGAAAATTTCCAGCCAAATCTATTTCGACTCCATATGCCAGAAAAAAGACACATCAGACTTTGTACGTTTCTTTCTTCTTCTTTATTTCTTCCACACATATTGTCCACGCATTTCTGACAATTGTGAAATCTCGCGTTTCCAACGTTACAACCAAAACACAGAAAAATATACTTTATAATTTCCCCTCACCCTCATCCTCACAAATCGTACACTGTCTGTGCATGAAAAGGAACTATTTAAAGGTTGTATTTGTATTATATACTATTGAATTAACAATCGATGTTCACTTTCTTTTATTACAGCTTTGGCTACTTTTCATCGGAACAGCAGAAAACACCGTGCACGAGCGTGTCATTTACTACAAAATTTGGCGACTTCGAACACAATCTAACGACACGATTTCTATCAGCATCATGGTTACCAGCAATCAATTCGGATAAATTTATAGTAGCTGGTGGTGCGGTTGGCAATTCTTTACGTAACAGTCCATTTTATGATACACTTGATCAAAACGTAAATATCTGTTTCATAGGAGGCTCACTTACTGACTTTTTTTATGAAATAACAGCAACGGCTGACAAACTAAAAACGTATTTTGAATCACAGCATCAGTTTTCTAAGATTGTTAAGGAATATCAATCGAACAGCCAAATTCGTAATCTAATTAAATTGCAATTTATGTATTTTAAAGATAATTGTTCTATTACTTATCTGTTGCATAACTTTGATATTGGTATCACGCAAATTTGTTATACAGGTATAGTGTATCTCTCGTTTTCGTTCTTAAAAAATTAATTCAAACATTCTTCTTCTAGGAAAAAGATTACTTTTTACATTTTGTTTTCTTCAGTCATTAGTCACGAAAACGTTCATCGTGTATTCGCTACGTCCTCATATGACACATGCCTATTTGCTCCATGTGAGGAAATGGTACAGAAGAGATTTTCAGTTTCTCGAACCAACTGCGTTTCACATGCGATATCTACACCGAGCATCAGTTTGCAAAGACTCGGACAATGTGATTCTCGATGAGGAACGAAAGCAATTGAATGAGCAACACGGTATAGATGAAGAAGAGCTGGATGATATTCTGCCCAGAGAGAGGCTGTACCTAGGCGCGACAAATCTTGATAGATATTGATTCAAGGCAGATTTATTTCGATCATCAGCCCAAAAATGGCTTTTTATGGTTTAAACGACGAACAGAAACGACATGTATTGGACTACAGGCGTCGTTAATGTTCAGGCTTTGCAGTTAAGCACAATGGATTTCCAATAACAGTTTTCTCAATCTTTTTTTTTTCTATGCTAAGAACAATATTTTAATAAACGTATATCAGGCTTTTATTTGATCTTATCAACGTTCTCTGTATCATATATTTTTCGCTGTTCAATAGATTAAGTATTGAAAAAAAACGTATTGTAAACTTTCTGTTATTTTTTACAGATTTCGAAGAAGTATCTTCAGTAATTACGTTGCGTTCGCTATAAGAGTCATCTACTGTTGTAGTCCACGATTAAAAATATTCAAACACGTCTAATTTAGTAAAGTAATCTTTAACAAAATTATACTGATCATCATAGAGATTTGAACTTATACAACGGAACTGTCTTGTGCCTTATGCGGTTCGGTCACAAACGCTGAAGTCTGTACTAAATGTCGTGGTTTCTCCCGTTTCGAAAAATTCAATAACTTGTTAAAAAATTTACAACAAGTTTCTACAGCATATGACGCAGAGAATCAGATTCTCACTGTTGCAAAACGCATCCAAAGATTAACAATACAAATGGCACCGTTGTCGTATACACCCACAACACATTTTGATGCTTGTCTACACAAACTTGATACAGTGGCACAAGTTTACTTGTCCAAATGTAACCTTTCTAATTTACTAGATCTTATTCCCGTTGAGTCTATTGGTAATGGAAATTGTTTGTACAATTCTATTCTAACATTAATGCCGTCCCCATCTGAGATTATAGCCGAAGAATTGAGAGTTCGTGCCATCGTTGAATTAGCAATGAATTACAATTATTACAACATTAAATATGAAAGAATTGTTGGTCCGTTAAATTTACGTATCAAAGCAATGTGCAAGAATTATGAATTTTCTGAACTGTTCGAAATCGATGCCCTTTCTAACATTCTTCAATGTCAAATACAAAGTGTTTATCCTAGAATTGAATATCATCCACACTTCGACGTGTGTAACACAACAATGATCCCTAAGTATTATCATTCGCCACCATCAACCAAAATCATTATCATGTGAACTCACACGTTGAATGAACAAAAAGCACGAAAGAAAAGTAATGGCGACTGGATTCCGAATCATTTTGTACCGCTAGTTCTTTGACGATCTCTTAACAATACATTCGCTACAACTTCATGCATTTTAATCACTCCCAGCACTACTCACCAACAATTTGAAAATAAAGTAAGCATGAATAACAAACTTCCATGGTATTCTTAGTCATCTGCTTCTCTTTTTCAGACACCTGAAAAGAATACAACCAAAAATAATCAACAAAAGTCGGTTCGTATGCCACAATTTACACTTCCATCAAGCAGTCGCACATTTTAGCAACAGGCAACATCAGATACACAAACACTAGCATGGAAGCAAAGTCGGCAAAACAAACATCGTGAACGTATGCGTCTGTCACGGCAAAACGAAGACGATAATCAATATGAGAAACGTATAGAACAAAATCGAAAACACATGTATATCTCGCGTCAAAACGAAGACGATGATCGATATGAGAAACGTACACAGAAAGATCGCGAACGACAACGTGTGTCGCGAGCACAAGAAGCAGAGATAGAACACCGAATGCGGATATTGAATATGGAACAACGTGCATGTTGGGCGGTCGCAGTTCCTCGTGAGCTAAAGCTACATTGCTTACAAAATTTCGTGAAAAATATGTCTATGCCCTGGTTAGCCGAAGCCATTTGCTCAATCTGTAATACCTGTTCATACCTCAGGGATATGAAGCATCCAACTTTATCTACCATACCCAATTTAAACGTTTTGATACCGGCTGAGAATTTATCCGGTGCACGTAAAAGTTCAGGTAAGTTCACTGCATATAAACACAAAATTTTAACGAGGCACACTTTTTCTTCTCAACCTCTACTAGCTGATTTTCATTCGAACGGTTTTTCTCTTTTAAGGTAATTTGGTTTTCTTTAATCAAGCTGCATTATACACCAGAGGGATTCAGCCGAAGAACGGAGACCTTTCACCGATAAATGAAAGCACAAAGTGCAACATTTGTTCGATTTGTTGGTCTTCTCTATCAAACAAAAGAAAACCGACAGTTCCAAAGTTTTCCGTTGCGAATAAAATGTGGATTGGGGCAATACCAGAAGAACTTGAAGATCTAACCATTCCAGAACAAAAACTAATTGCATTACACAACAGTTGCGTCATTAAACTTCAAACACCATTCCATGATACATCAACAGCACAGGGTGCATTGAAAGGAAACGTCATTTCATTCCCACAAAACGTTTCCGATATTGCAACAACACTCCCGTTATCATTAGCAGATTTATGCGACACAATCAAAATTATTTTTGTTGGTTCAAAACGACCAAAACCCGAACATTTGAAAAAAGTTCTTACTGTACGACGGAAAAAAATTTTGATTCATTGGCATGATTGAAGAGCAATAATGAATTGTACAAATATATCACAATTGATATGAAGAACGTCAATGAGTTACCGGAAGATAATGTGCCACAGCCGTTGTTAGACACAATGCATTACACATAAACCAAGAGGCAGCAAACAGTGAAAGAGATGGCTATGTGGTTGATCCACCATCAACAGACTCAGTTCAATTGGAACAGACCAATATCAACGTTGATGATGTGCCATTCAGTACAAGTGCTTTGGTCGATGTAAACGCAACAAATGTATCATCCGACGAAATCAATTATCACCTGAAGAAAATGTATGCGAATGATAATAACATACCGATTGAAGACAAGATATCCCAAATGGATGCAACGCCAATGAATGAAGCGGAAATCTCGATAACTGATGTGTCGAGAAACGAAGAAAAAGTCTACATGATACCTCGTTCATCAAAGCCAACCAACGAATATTTTAATCCAAATCTACTTTTGGGTAACTATCTCCTAACTCACCACAGTCAAAACATGATCGCTGTGTATTGTTTTCTTTATAGGCTTATTTCCCAGTTTGTTTCCGCATGGAACAGGGGCTATTGAGTACACGACCGGTAAAAGTATCATTCAAACAACACATTCAATATCTTCTACCGTATAGTGACAAACGATTTGAAAGGCATCATTCTTTTATGTTTGTAGTGTTTAACATCCTGCAAAAACGTAATGTCTGTTTTAATGCGCGTCTGATGGTTTCAAATCCATATTATAAAAACGCTGCAAATCAAATTCAACAATTAATAAGTCAAGATATTCTAAAAGCCCTCGGCAATATTGCAAAAAATACTTATTCGTCAGAGGCTAATCCAAATCTAAATACATTACTAAAACAAATTAAAACCGTTGGAGGAAAAGTGATGGGATCACCTCAATCACGTGCTGCTCTCAGAACAGAAATTCACTCACTCATTTATAGCCAAGGTCTTCCTAGCATATTGATGACCATCAACCCGACCGACGTTCACAGCCCTATCGCATTATACTTCGCTGGTGTCAACTTGAACATCGACCATATACTAACTGATTCTTTCCCATCCACGTTTCACCGTGCGCAGATTGTAGCGTTGCATCCAGTGGCAGCAGCCAAATTTTTCAATTTATTAATAACAAACATTTTGGAAACATTAGTCAAAGGTGGTGTTCTGGGCCCGATAAAAGCTCACTATGGAACTGTTGAAACCCAAGGTCGTGGATCGTTACATCTTCATATTTTATTATGGCTTGACCACAACATGACACCATCACAATTAAAAGAAAATATCAAAGATCCCGAATTCAAAGAAGGTCTCATTGAGTATTTGGAAGATGTAATCAAGGAAGATTTGGACCAATTCAGACGAGAGGATGATTCCACTACTACTCAAGAAGACGAAGAATTTGCAGGTCAGATTCACATAAGGGTTATGATGAAGCCACCTAGGTCTCTCTGTTTATTTCAGCTAAATATCATCACTATCCACCGTGTCGTCCACCTCCTCCTTATCCCTGGGATTACTGCTACAATATTTCTCGTCATAATTTCGCTGAATTTAAAAAACAAGTATGTAGTTGTGTGACACCAATATTCTGTCCGCATGATCACAATTATGTCAATTCAGTACTTCCCATTACATGCGATTATCATACTATGTTCCCGTCACCACTCAAAAATGTTCAAGAGTCCACTATTGTGCACTGGCAAGGTAAACACGTATGAGATTCAAACGTATATAATAAAATATTATAGTATCTTCTCAAAATATAGCCGATATAACCTCAAAAGATCCTCCATTACTAGCTGCTTGCTTAAAGACGCCCGCTCTATGTTTGCACAACTTTCGACAATTATTCAAAAAAGATGTGATTAATTTAACTGAACAAAGTAATACTCACAAACATACTCAGACATGTTGAAAGTATGACAGTATTATATGTCGTTTGCGCATGCCCAGAGCGTTAGTACCAGAAACAACGATAAATGCTGAAACTGGACAAATCAAAATGAAACGCAGTCATGAAACTATAAATAATTTCAATGAATTTATAATCGTTGCTTGTCGTTCAAATATGGACATAAAATTCATATGGAGTGGTTCGGATGCGAAGGCATTAGTCTATTACATTACAGATTACGTTACTAAAACCAGTTTATCAGCCCACGATACCTTTTCATTGGTTCATAAAGCCATGAAATCGATCGACAAGCACACAACATCGGGCGCGACTGATGACCTCCATGAACGATCTCGCAAATTAGTGTTGCGATGCTATAATACAATAGCATCACAACAGGAACTATCCGGAGTTCAAGTGGCGTCGTATCTCATGAACTGGCACGATCATTATACATCTCACAAATTTGAAAACTTATTCCTGATCGGTATTGAAAGTTATTTAGAAAAATCCTTGCACGAAAAACGAAATTCTGAAGTTACAACCGCAAACAGTAAGCAGCTATCTTTCTTAATAAAAGAAATATTTTACAAAGATGATTCTTTATAGGTACAACAATGGACGTATCATACACCGAGGAAAACGTAAATGTGAAAGAGGTGGAAACGAATGATCTTAATGAACAGTTTTCAATTGGACAGACCAACATTCCGAACAACTATGCGTTGGTTAACATGCGAATTGATTACCAGTATCGCCCCAGTGAAATAACCGAGACGTGTTTATACGATTTTATTGGTATGTACCGTAAGAAAAAAGTTGATAAAACGGACAAAACATATTTCGACAGTCAAGCAGAAAGTAAACAATCTGGATCTCAAATCAAAAAACGTGGCCCACAACCAAATCAAAGGCTGAAATTCAAAGAAAATCATCCGCAATACGAATCTCACATCTTGATCCAGCGTACAGGTACGGTTGTACCCGTTTTGATTGGACCTCAGATCCCTCGAAAAGATCGAGAAGACACGAAAGAACGATATGCTCGTGCCATTCTGATATTGTTTTTACCCTGGAGAGGTGTCGATGACTTATGTCAAGCTGGTATTACGTGGGACCAATCATTGAAACTAAAGGCCAGCTTTTTCCTGCCATCGTCAAAGACAATATTCAGCTGTTGCATGAGTGTAGAAAAGATCGGGACGAACATTTAATTCAAGTTATTGAGCAAACAAAAGCAGCGGATGACAATATCGACTCGGTCTATATACCGAAAAATTTTGCTCGAGACGACCTAAGCGAGATGGATGACTCAGAAGATCTCGTTGCACTACTGGAATTCAACTATGATATGACGAGTGAGTTGTCTGAGCCCGATCCACAAACAATGAAGCCAAATGATGCGTATATTCACGATGCCATTCTTTCGATTAAACAAACTGGTAGATTTTCACGTTCGACAAGTATGTCGTGTCATACACATCGAACAATGAAATATTTTTTGTTTTCTTTTACAAAAAATCAAAGCACAACCCCTCATTTATCAGCAGCAACGACGGCTAGTCAGACAAATTCCATTACGTATACAGAATCATACCACAAAGAAGCCACAAGTTGTCACATTCGACTGAACAAGGTCTGAAAGAAACAATTGGATAAGGCAAAACAAAAGGCCAGAGAGAAGATGCTAAACGGCGAAGAACGAGAGCATGAAGACCAAAATCTTGCGGAAGCGATGGACGTAAATCGAAATGTGGCAGACCTAGACGACGAAAGTGATATTCAATCACTAACCGAACAAGTGACAAGCGTCACAGCCATATCGTTCCGGGAACACCAGGAACAAATATCCAAACAATTCACGTTGGACGAAGCTCAAACTCGCGCGTTCATGATCATTACCGATCATATCAATGGAGACAACCACTTGGAAAAGGTAAAATTTAATTTTGTTGTCTCTGATCTTAAATATCTGTCTCATCTTGTACTTCAGACGATAAGCAAGATCAGTTATTAATGTGTATACCTGGTCCTGGTGGCACAGGAAAATCTCAATTGATTCATGCAATTACAGAATATTTTTCAACAACAAAACGCAGTCATGAACTACGAAAACTAGCACCAACATCGAATGCTGCAGCCCAGATTGACGGTCTCACAATACACTCTTTCACATCATATAGAAATCTAAAAAAGATAAGCGGAGTTCAACGAACAACGATCGAAAAAGAATGGCAACATATTAGATACATAATCATTAATGAGATGTCAATGGTGGGGCTTTACTTATTAGGACAACTTGGTGGTTTGTTGACGCTAGCCAAGCACTGCGGTCCAAGCATACCATCTGGAGACATTAACGTCATATTCTTTGAAGATTTCATCCAGTACGATCCTGTGGGAGATCAGGCATTGTATTCCGACATTATTTCCGATAAAACACAGAAGAAGAAAAAAATCAAAGAGATACGTGCTGCTACATGTGCATTGGGACGAGCACTGTGGGAACAAATAAACACTGTAGTAAAGTTAGAAAAGCAGATGAGAACAAGTGACTCAAGATATCTGCAACTTCTTCAACGTCTTCGAAAAGGCGAATGTACAGTTGATGATCATGAATTACTGACGACACGAGTTGTAGACCCAAATCACGATGTGAAATCTCTCGATACAAATGTATGTACGTCCGTCGCACTCGCTGGTCGCCATATGTATGTACGTCCGTCACACTGTCACATGACTATATGTATGTACGTCCGTCACACTGCCACATGACAATAGATAGACTAGTTTATTCAAAAAATAAAAGAATAAATAACGTGAATCGTATGATTCACTAAGTCCATTGACTGTAAGTCGAATGAATGTCGTGTCGCAAATATTATTCATTCTGCTGTAACTCGATTTTGTTATTACAGAACTGATGCATATTTTTTGCGATGAGAACGTCCATATTTTCCACCTTAGTTTACAGAAGTAGTTAGTATAGCTTTTCGCCTTCAGAAAAGTTTATGCGAGCGAGTACATGTTTGGAAGGCAAGTATGGAATAGAAGTGAAGTCTGTTAACGCACTCTCGGAAGAAATTATTTAAAAGTTTCTCCCGTCTTCTA